>JAOYMZ010072157.1:0-12096 GCA_025802335.1 Pinguicula primuliflora | reverse complement strand
ATGTTCTTCTTGTTTGTATCTTGCCACTTTCCTTGACCATATCCCCACTTCATTTATTTACTGCATTTTTTGTAACACTTGGCGCTTAGGCGGCGCCAAGTGGCCTAGGCAACCTACTTCTCGAATAGAGGTATTTTATGACCTTGATCTAGTTAACCATGCCGTTTACAAAATTCTTCAACCTGCTATTCTTGTTGTCCCTGTGAAAGTTTTCTGGGTGAAGGTGAGATCCAAATATGGTCCTCCAAACAGATATGACTGGATTGAGGCAAACATACTTGGTGGCTCTTCATTTCACCTAACTGAATTTCTCTTAAGCTTGGCAAATACTTCTGTCTTCCACTATACCTTTTCCTTTCGCCATCAGGTTATTGTACATGGGCACACATGAAACCCACGTATTAAGTGTGTAAGGACTCGGAGTAGAAGCATGGAGTTAGTAGTCTTTCAGTTTTATTTCCAGAAAAATAACTACATAGTTTAGTGGCTTATTGCTAGCAATATTGTTCATTTAAGCAACATTACTTTTTGAACCATCTGACTTTCTCAACAATCTATTACAGAGATGACAGAATCAAGCCCTTATGCTGGCCACTACTTAAACCTTCATGAAATGTCAGTTGAGGATGTTTTTTTGGGATGATGAGGCCGATAGGTTTCATGAGAGACTGCAAGGTTGATGGCCTTGGCCGTGAATGGAAACCTATTTATGAAAAGAGCAAGCATTGAGAAGCCGTGGAGCTCTTACAAAACGCCGAAGAACTGCAGAAGCATTTCTCACCTTGCCTTCGCAGATGACCTTCTTCTGTTTTCCGGGGGTAACAAGAAATCTGTTGCAACCTTCTTTGATCTTCTCCGGGAATATGAAGCTATGTCAGGTCAGCAGGTTAACTTGCAAAAGAGCATCTTCTTCATATCCAAAAAGGCATCTCTCCAACAGATTTCAGACCTTGCAGCATGGACAGGTCTGTCTCATAGCTCACTTCCTCGCACATATCTTTGCATCCCATTATACACAGGTGGGAAGGTGTCTGCCCTCTTCAATCCCCTAATTCTGAAAGTTCAGGCTAAGCTGAAATCCTGGAAGAACTTGTATCTCAGCATGGGTGGTCGGCTAATCCTCCTCACTCCTCAGACATGTTCTGTCCAGTCTCCCTATTTATCAGCTTATGCCAATTTCTCCCAGCAAGATGGTTCTAAAAAACTTGGAATCAATCTTTGCAAACTTTCTATGGGGTGAGAATGATGATAGGATGAAATTCCACTGGATATCTTGGAAGAAGATATGCTTACCAACTGATGAAGGCGGACAGAATATCCGCAGGTTACAAGATATCAGCCTGACAGCCTCAATGAAATTATGGTGGCAATTCTCTATTGGTACCTCTCTCTGGGCTTCATATGTCGCAAGCAAGTATGGTAAGAGAGTGCATCACCATTTTTTCAAGGCTGAATACAAGCACTCCCACACATAGCGAAGACTGATGGAGATCAAGGACACCATGAACACTAAAATTCGGTGGTTTCTAGGAGACGGCAGTAAAATCAGTTTATGGTTGGATCGCTGGCTGAACAATCAGGATATTTCACGATTTGCAGACCAGCACAACAACTCTAGAGCTCTGGTCCGAGACCTTCAAATGGATGGTCAATGGAATCTTACAGCCAATTCAAGTTCCTGACGATATCAAGGCTGAAATATCTTCTACCCTGAAAGTTTTTGACTCAGACACCCCTGTATGGGAACCAGATAAATATGGCAAGTTCAGCTTTAAGTTTGCATGGAACTTGGTGCGCCAGAGATCAGTCAAATCCCAGTTATTTTCAAGGATTTGGGATATTAAAATCCCTCTCAAAATCAGCCTGCTTGTCTTGAAAGTCCTTCACAGGGCGCTTCCTGTTGATGAAAGAATCCAACGAATAGGTGTGTCATTGGCTTCATGCTGGAGCTGTTGTCCTCTTTTCCCCCAAGAAGAGACGATAGATCACCTTCTGTCCTATGGGTAACTGGCGCAATATGTTTGGTCTGAATTTGAAAAACAGTTCAATGTCCCTCCTGCAGTCACCTGTGTTGAGCTTCGCTTGTCTCGGTGGCTCAAACTGTCTAAGAACAGGTCACAAATGGACTGTATGAGATTCGCCCCGATGATCATCCTATGGAGTATTTGGAAACACCGTTGTCAGATACGATATGATGGCTCTATCCTCAATATGAATGTTGTCATTCTTGCAGTAAGGGAACAGATAGAATTGATCCTGCTGGCTGAATACCAGACTCACTGTAATGCGACATGTAGAGCTGATCAAATCCTGATTCATCAACTCCTCGTTGTCATACTCTGCATTTTGCAAGCTTCCAGAAATCTGATAAGACTGGCATTGGAGGTATTCTCAAAAATCGAAATGGTGAATTTATGAAACCCTTCTCAAGCCAACTAGATGTGAAAATGGAGGCACTTGATGTTCTTCTTTTTTGTTTAAGGAAGTATTCTAATTCCCAGTATAGTCCACTGGAGGTGGCTGTTTCTGTCAAGCTCTCTCATCTTATGCACTCAGGCATTGAATTCTGTCCATGGAGGGACCTTGGCACTTACTCCAATATCCGTCAGATTTTGCTCTCTTCCCCCATTTCTCTTGTTTCAGGTGACCTGCGGAAGAGCCAAATCGCTGTCCCGTTGGCCAAATGGGGCTATATGCACGATGATCACAATGTCTACAAAGAGAGTGCACTGATCTCTAAGGGGCTAACAGGAGAGGGCGACTAGCCATCCTGTGCTCTACTAAACGGGGTGAAATGCCTCTCTTTAGCTTATCATCCCCGGTGGAGGTCTAAAAAATGCAGTCACTATCCTTTACTGGTTGTTGCTGCACGGCTCAAAGCCTGGAATTCCAAGCTGCCTCGACTGCTATGAGATTCCCACATCGTGAATCCATTCGCGGTCTTGCTTGCCACGGAGGTGTATGCTATCAACATAGCACACGCCTCCGACCAAGGTACCATAGCTGAGTTTTTACTTGTCAAAACTGGATGACTATTGTTGGGGATAATAATATGGCATACGACCTCTTTAAGTTGTGCACGGAATTGCTGTTGTCTTTTGAGCTATCTAACCGCTTGCTCTTATCTTATTACACGGTTTGTATGGTGATAATGTGAGACCAAATCCTGGAAACGAAGAGCAGTGCTCCTGGCCTCCCGTTGGCTCCTGGTGTGGATCGGCTTACTGGAACAGGGTTGAGCCCTCTGTGACCTGAAAGTCCTCTATCCAGTCTGGATCATTGGTTGAGGATATCGGTGCAGCTGTACGGCTCAAGGCCTGGAATCACAAGCTGCCTCGACTGCTACGGGATTCCCAGTACGTGAATCCATTCGCGGTCTTGCTTGCCACGGAGGTGTATGCTATCAACATAGCTTACGCCTCCGGCCAAGGTATCATAGCTGAGCCCTATATGTCAATTGGATGAATGATTATAATATGGCTTATGTTCTCTTTAAGCTGCGCATTGGTGTCTAACTGCTGAGATGTTGAGATGCAAGATACTGATGAAAAATGTTGAATCTTACTAACCTATTGCTATGTCTTTGATGCATTTGCTTGCTGAAAAATGATGATCGTCTTGAGCACGTGCTATTAATCTGTTGCTGCAAAATGCTGTTCAATCCTGCCCTCGCGGATCAAAACTAAGGTCACTGATCCTACATGGAGTTAATGTTGTGAAAGTTATATCACTGGAAGGAGGAGAACTGCAGAAAAGGGAAGCTTTTTGCCGAATTTTCTCTGAAGGTATCAAGCCCAAAAATCGCCAAAAAACCAGATGCAGAACATTGGAAGTGAGAATTGCTTGCTTATGAGTTAATGCACTACATGATGATATGGACAGAGGGATATCAGGAAAGGGGAGGAAAAATGAATGCAGTGAATGCAGTTTCTGGAGCGTTCAAGGAATTCTCTACTGCTAAAAGGATATCACTCCCGTGGTCGGGAAAATGTCAATCTTTACTTGTAATTTTCTATTGTGTTTCATCTGCTTTCTTTTCTTTTCTTTATTGGCATACACTACATGTAAAAAAAAATTTGGCGGAGGAAGACGACCGCCCAATAAATTTAAAAAAAAGGTCAGTTATAGTTAAACCACTTGCATTGTGTCGTAGCAAGTTGATGTCCAGAAGGTTCATCCATAACATCATTTTTCCACTTTGTTGCTGCAAAATTTGACACATTGTTTTTATAACGGTGCACTGCCAGAGCATAGTGGAATCCTTGATTCAGTCAAAAGAAGCAACTGGAAAACATTAGTGCACGCAGACACCATTTCCTTCATAATCGTCTCCTCTTATGTTTCCAGTGAGTTTTCGGTTGTTTTCCTTGCGTTTTCCGGGCAAACGGCTCCGTCCGGCACCTAATCCGGTACGGAGTGTCCGGCACTAGAAAATTTGCCACTCATAATATTCAATTCATTTTGTGCACAATTTTATTTCCCCACATTGTATTCTACTTCTGCATCTCTAATCACCTTCATAAATATGTATGTGAGATTGAACTTCTAGTATGTGCAGTAGAAGTTGTGTCACATGCTTAATGTCACTTTTTGTAAACTTAGATCTATTTTTCCTCTTTTTTAAATCGCTCCTTCTCTGAATGCTTTCATCATTGAAATGATGTGGTTATTGCAGGTTTTTATCATGCAAATTATTGAGATCGCGAACCAATTTTGATACCAATTGTTGAGTCTAACAATTCCTCTTGTTGAAACGCAATATGAAGAACACAAGAATATTATCTTCTTATTAACTTTTGTATAATTACCTATTACACACCTCACACTATCACGATTAGTTAATTTACGTTCTTCTTTCTTTTTTGCCTATAATTCTTTTCTTTTTCTTTTTTCTTTTCTTCTTTCTTTTCCACTCTCTTGCCCTCTTATTACATGCAACACCCATATTTTTAGAAAAATAACCTACCTACTCCAATTTTAATAACACTAACCCACTTAACAATTAATAAACTAATTTTAGGAAAACCTATCGTCTAGAAATTTCTTCACTTGGACCTCCATGTTGGGCCTCCTTTTGTAGGCTTGAACTTCTTGGGCTGAAGAAATGATGTTGTATCTTTAACGCAAATTGCCTCTGAGAAGAAGGTTTATATAGTTGACCTTATCAAGCTCTATGAAGAACAAATGCCCCTACGATCCGAGACGAATGTCTTGCTCAAATATTGCACTCACCAAGTATATTAAAACTTGGTGAGAGAAATTTGATGTATTACACGAATGTAGGACTGAAGACTTGTGTGGATTAAGTAAATAATTTACTCGTATAGTATCATCCATCATGTTTAGATATTAACTAGAGTTATTTAGAAATATTTCAAAATGCTTGCATAGTCCGACACAATCTCTAGAATCTCTCTGGATTTAGATTTTAGAATGTGTGGCATGGCCGTGTACATTGAGGCCAATTTGATGAGTTTTTTCGTAAGTACTTTCCTCTACCACTTCTTTAGACTTGTTTATTTGCGTACATTGTCTTTAATTTAACAGGACAAGTGGTGTTGTGACTCCTGAATTTACTTGGGAACTGCTTGTTTTGAGGATGTTTCTGATGGTGGTTTGTAATGGTGTTTGATGTTTTGTATGAATGAAAAAATAAAGAACACACACAGTTTACGTGGTTCGGGAAATAAACCCTACTCCACGGAAGAGATGATAATTTCTCTTCTTCATCTCGTTTTTCTTGTATCATCTTTTCCACCTGGTACATATATATATAGGACCTCATACATGCATTTAATGCACAACCTCACGCATGCATGCATTATTTGTGGGACCTCAAGCATACATGCATTAATAATATCACACATGCTTTTGTTTTTATTTTCAACATCACGCATGCATCTCATCACACATGCATTCATTATTTGTGGGACCCCACACATGCATGCATTAATTCCTTAACGCATGTTTTTGATGAGATATCTTCTCAACAGTTTCAAGTTCTAAGATTTTATTACCTACCAAAAAGAAAAAGTTCTAAGATTTTATCTTCTGTTTGCTTTATTTTTTGGAAAATGTTTGCATATGTGAATCTATTCCAAGTTCTCAGATTTTTTTTTAATCTTTTGAGTTTGAGATGGAAAGTTGTCATGGTTGACTGCTGAAGTAGTTTGATTCCAAGTGTGTCAACTGGTTTGGAAAAGTATGGGTATAAAGTCTAGAACTAATGAAATTGGAAGCAGGATGGGGTGGTGTTCAGACTGGAAAGAATTGTGTTAATAGTGGGGCATGATTGGATTGACCTCTGTGCAAGTGTATGACTTGAAAGTGGAGTAGTCTTGTGTAGGCACCCATCAGATATGAGTATTCTGCCTATTCTTTTGAGGATTCGAGTTCTAACACTTTAGTTATATTGCATCCGGTGTATTTACTGCCAATATATCCGACATGTGTGAGTCTACATTGTGATGGGTGCCTACACAAGACTGAATGTATGTTACAGTGGACGAGATTTTGGGGGCTGAAAGAATGCGGGTAACTATTTGTTTGTATTTTCATGTATGATTGTGAATCATGTTTGTTGATACGTTCACGTATGATTGTGCATTATATTTACAGGACAACTTGAAGTACAAGAAGCAGTGGGGAATACAACTTTCACCTAGCCACTGCATTTATACATGCGGATGACGTGGTTTCACTACACGACAGAGAATGTCCAAGTAGTGAGGAAATGCCTGAGTTTGAATTCACACCGCCACACAAACCATCATTAGAGAAGATGAGCAAAAGCTGCAATAGAACGCCTAAGACCCCTCAAGCAACAACTTCAGCAAGCGATAGCAAGACTATAGAGCCAAACAATGACGTATCTGTCAATACCATGCAGAGCATTCTTCAAAACTAGGAATCTCATATGCTAGCTACTAAGAAAGATGTTTAGAAATGTCCAATGGAACCAATCAAGACGTATATTGAAGATATTAGTATGAAAAAAATCAACTTCAAATAAGAAGAAAGTGGCACACATGTTGCCAAGCAGTCCATGGAGGATTGGTCTTTTATGAGCAAGAGCGACATAAGTGATTTTGTCACCAAAACTGTGGCTGATAATGGCGAACTTGATTATTATTTTTATGAACTTGTTATATATTTTTTAAATCTTCTGATTAAGACTTTATTATATCTTTGTGAACTTGTTTGATCTATTGTAAACTTGTTTTGTTAGTGGTTGATCTATTCATAACAGTTTGTTAATGCTTGCATTTGTTACAAAAGTGCTACAATGTCATTTGATATACAAGAGTTTCAAAAGATGTATGAGTCCAAAACATGGCCACAATGTCATTTGATTCAAAATAGGTCCAAAACATGTACACAGCGGTGTTCAAGAAGCGGGATGCAATTTTTTTAATATATATATATATATAATCTGGCTGGGCACCCCACAGCAAGGCACGGTGCAATTTTGCTTTTGGGGTCTTGGCTTTATTCGAAATTTATGGCTTCCCTTTTACAAAAATAATGTATACTCTTCAATCAAATGGAAAATCATGTAAAAATTATTGGGTCCCATGTTTTTTCACGTGTCATAAAATGCTGGTCACAGAAAACTAAAACAATTGGCATGTGAAGAAGCAAAGGGAAGTGCAATTGCTTTCTTCACTTCGTGAAATGAATTTAAACACCGAAAGCACAGGAAATGATGTGGGTGGACAAGATTGTGGCCCTCCAAAATGTTGATAACAGTATCAGAAAATATTTTTCACACACGTGGCTTTAGGGTTTAGGGTTTAGTTGCGTGTTTGGCGTGGAATATTTCCTGCGGTATATCACCTCTGTTTGACTTCACATAACTTTGGCTTATAAAATGGGACAAAACATTCAACATTTTATTTTTGTGTTCAAAAACACTTCTTGTTGCTGTTCAAAAGAAGGTCCAACCAAGAAATATCCAGAGTAAACAACAATCTGATCATTTTAACTTCTGTTCAAAACCCTTCGAACTGTAGCAAGTTTTTTTATAGGTAATGTCGTTGAAGGAATTTGAACTCGTGACTTGTAAGTACAATTATCACTTTATAACCACTAGCTCAACCAGTCTTTAACCTGACAGCAAGTTAGTTTCATTGCAAGACCGGTTTCAATTACAACACAAATGCTAGAATCTTGAGCAAGAGGCAACACTAGAATATGATATACAAAGGTTTTTTTAGCAAATCGTATATGATATACAAAGGTAGATTACAAAAGGCTGCGAGGTCCCAAACTGATCACTTGACTTGGCAATATCCAAACCAAATCAAACCAAACATACCCAGTAAATCCCGCCCTTAGGCAGGGTCTGAGGAAGGTAGTACGTATACAATCATACCCCACCCCACAACAGGATGGAGAGACTTGGCAATATCCATCAGAGCAATTTCAACTGCTGATTGCTCTGATGCCTTGTGATTCGAAAATCCAGGAAATGATTCATATGTGGCATCACCTACCGATTATATGAACACAGGTTCATTAGAAGGACCTGTAGTATTGTAAACGGGACTACTCCTGCAAGCGACTGTTAAAGATATAACAATGAAAGACACCTGCAATGTATCTATGAATGACTAAAGACGGACTGAAATCAATACCTACACCCAATGTTGAAAGCATAAACCCTACTGTTCTTATTGATGAAGTGATTGAAAAAAAGCAGGCAACGCAAGGAGAATATAATTCAAGATTCAATGCTAGAACTTCACATTTTGGGTTCCCAATTACATCTACAAGTGGCACCACAAAAATGGCGGTTTACACTTGGAGAGAGCAACGATACTCACATTTTACACAAAAAAAAATTGATTTTTTTTTTAGACAAAGATCTAAATCCCCATAGTAAATTAGAAATTAAGACTAAGAAGCATAAAATAAGGCTGAAAGAATTTTCTCAGCAGCAGTAGATTGGGTTCTCATACAGACAAAATGGTGTTGTTTAATTTTTAAACATAGCACCACAAGAAAGAGATCTGCACTGCATTGAACCTCAATCTGCATCCTCCTCTTCACCATTCTTTTCAACTTCAGGCATTTGTGGCCGTTTTTTACGAACTTCTGTTTTAGCAGGTGACTCTTTCCGTTTTGCTTTATTGTTCGAGTCTTTAGGTTTTGATGGTGATCCAGATGCTGCTGCCTTCTTCGCAGAATTCTTCTGTCTGAACGCTGCACCGTGGGACGTAATAGCAACCAATCAAGTCAGAAGATCAGCAGGCAGAACAATATACGTTATACAATTGTATCATGGTGGATGATCTCAGAGGCAGGAATGGAATATGTGAAAGTTGGCTAACCCAGATATGGATAACCACAATTCAGAATCTATAACTTATTATCACATTCACAATCTGAAAAAAAAAGTAAAAGTAAATTGGCTTCAAAAGAAAGTTTTGTGATTCTGGTGTATGGTTTCGGGGCACCGCGTTCTTTAGAACATTAGACGAAAGAAACTCAACAGCTAACAGACAGGCTTCATAGATGAGATGAAAGTCATAAATGCAGCGAAAATGATCAACATAGTACTTTTGATCTTCCATTCTGCATTAATCTGTTAACTTTTATACATAAAACCTATCTGTCTGCTAATGATATAATAAATAGCATTTCAAACAATTCGAAGTAAATTGTGCGGAAAGACATTAGAGAGGAGACAGAGAAGAGTATGCTTCCACATTCCTAAAAATAAAGAAAAAAATGGCACTCCACTCAAAGTACACGAATTACATGTAGATGTTGAAAATTGTGATTGTCACCACCTAGGATATGACATAGCTAATAGCTTGTTAGAATGTTTAGGATTAGCATGTCTTGTGTCGTGAATAGTAGCCATGTCGACCGCTTAATTTATCATGGGCAAACATATTTAGGTGACTAAGCATTAAATTAAAGTTTCAGAGCAAGATGCTAATTTGGATATGAGATCTTGGAGTTCCTAACAAAATTTCCAATCACACGGAGGAAAGCTAATGAAGTGATAAGCTGTAAAACAATACCCTCAAGAGCAGATCTGAGAGGATCAATGAACTCTGGGAATTCTATCTCTTCCAGAGCCTTGAATACATCTTCGGCATTGATTATTTGTCTGTTTGACTCTTTACATACCTCATGGGCGCTGAAGAGAACAACAAACATTACCATCAAAACCATGCTCGTGATGTTACTTAAATAAAGCACAGTGATTTGACTCTCAACCTTCAAGATTATATGATTCTACAGACATAACTCAACCAAACTTCCAGTAATACACCATAACTGAAGGCGTCGACAAAAGAGCAAAATAGAAATTCAAAACGTTATAAAAAATCTGAAACAACTCACAGATGCGCATAAATGGAACATTACACCCAAATCAAATAATCCCTAAAAATTGCAGGCACACTCGACTGAATCAACAAATCCGTCCATCTAAATCGCCGACAGTTCAGGCAAAGTTGTCCACGTAAATATTACACACTCATCCAAATCCAAAAACCATATCAGTTCTGATTAGAAGACGTAAAAGTTTAAAACTAGATTTCCTTCGAGCACGGGGGGATTCGATGCCCAACCCAACCCACTCACACAAATCAGCAAAGCCTGTTACTTTCAAAAGACGTGAGATGTCAAAAAAGGGACTTACGCGTCGGATAGATAGTGGATAAAGATGCGGGAACTTTCCGAGAAGGCGAGGAGGGAGTCCCGGAGGACAGAGATCTCAGAGTCCCTCGAGAGTTGGGATAGCTTCTCCTTCACCACTCGACGCACGATGCTCTTCGGCAGTCCCTCCACTTCCACCGCCACCATCTCAGCCACCTGCTCGTTTTCTGCCATATGACACTCTTGCGACGGCGCGTGCAATCCAACTTGGAAATTGCGTCGATGATACTGCGCCTAAAACGAAACCCCTAAACTTACCTGGCAAGCCTAATAAACCTTCTATTAGCCCTAAACCATAACAACAAGCCCGACAATAGCAAACGCATTCACCAACAAAATAGAGCAATGCAGAAAGTAGATTTCAGAATCATTTGTCAAAATTATTTTCGATAAGTACGTGCACGACATTGTCAATTCAAAATTATAAGAACATCATCGTGTATTATAAGATTATCATATTCATTCAAAGGAACAAAACAAAACACTCTACGAAAAAATGCTTACCGGAGACAGCAATCAGCACGGCGGAGATGAATCTTATTCGATGCAAGCTGAATTCGGAATTCAGCAGCGAATTGTAGATTTGTAGGGTAACTAATCGGACGAGGATTAAAGCGAGTAATAAAAGCGCCGACAATTTTGGCTTTTGCCCCAAAATTGAAGCAAATTAGGATAATATCTGTTGCTTACCTTTCAATATTATAAATTCAGACTATACAAATTTTATATGTTGTTATAAAATAATTAAAATAGGTCTTATTAATGTAATATTTGGAATAATTTATTAATGTAAATCACATTTACAATAATACTTCAGGATAAATAATATTCGCCGTGGTAGTTGCACCGCCTTCAGATAATAGAACACTAATCTGGTCAGAGGATGTAACTCTAAATAATGCCACATACGTCTGTCCATGGCTAAATACTGGAGTGCTGAAGTCAACCCCACAGATCTTACAGATTGTCTATGTGCCTTGTTGATCGTCATAGCGTATGCCAGACGAATGGAAAATTGTCGTCTCGTCTTGTGGAAGGGAAAATCGATCGTTAAAGGCGTAAGTGAAATTCTGGGAATGAATTCCAAATTTCCAGCCTTTTCACCTGAGAGAACTCTTGCTTCAATGGCGTGCCTACCACATCTTTCAATCCTCAATCTTGTACCATTGCACAGTCCATTTCGAGGGGATATATTTCGAAGTAGCATTACCGGACTTCCCACCTTCAGTGCCAATCGAAATGGGGGCAGTCCTAAGGAATTCAATGAGTTTAGATACTCACTCGGATAGCGATTGGTTACGCTAGAATCTACATACTCATCTTCTGAAATCTTATCCGCCGCCATGTAAGTAAACATTTCTCCAGGGGCAACATCTAATGCAAGTGCATTTATGCAACTAACATCATCATTCCTAGCTGCAA
>JAOYMZ010072156.1:0-27906 GCA_025802335.1 Pinguicula primuliflora | reverse complement strand
ATGTTGTTTCTTCTTATCCCTTACCTTATGTTTCACTGTTGCTGGGACAAGCAGAAGCCAGCCTAGGATCCAAATCAAAGTGGGAGAACAGCCTTAAAAATGAATGGCTGTCATGGCCTCCAGGTTCGAACACTCATATCTGTTCGTGGGTTCCAACGAGGTTACATCCAGATTAAAATTCCTTATGTCCAGACTTGGACGATCCAGATTAAATCAACATTTTCACGGGTTGACCCAGTTCGTCATTTTGACCTCGGATCAAAACACAAGCCTGGATGTAAGGAATCTTAATCTGAATGTAACATCCTGGACTGGAAAATTTTCACAACACATTGAATCCGGCATGCCCTCATTTTTCGACTCTTTGCAGGAACGAAACCTGCTGAGATCTTATTTCAGATGCATCTGCTTACTAGACAACTGGATGACGGCTCTGCTTTATCTTCCAGCCCTATGAGATGGATTCTGCAAGCAATACATATGAACCCCTCGTCTTCCAGATATTGGAAGTTTTTGCTCAAAAACATAACGTGAGTGTTGAAAGCAGCTTTCTGTTGGAAATGTACAAGTACAGAGTTCAATGTTTGCTCTGATTAGTTACTATTCTAAATATATCCATCGAGGTTCCAATCACATGCTATGACTAAATACTACTTGCGGCTGTTCCCTTCTGCTATGTTTTTTTTGCAGAGATTATGCAGATTTAAACAAGTAATTTGTTGGAGCTTCATCCTTCTTCCCAGTCTATTTCGTCTTCTTCTTCCGAAGCTTCTTCATCTTCAGCAGCTTCCATATTCAAGTCGACTTTCAACCGTTTGGATGCGTCGCCTAATAACAAACATCGTTTATTTAGTACTAAGAGATGCTATAATTATTAATGAGCACACACAGCTCTACAATATAGTTATCCAGATCCACTATCTAGGGAATGCTTGAACCCGGGGAAAAGGTACACGAAACGTGACGGAAAATGAAGTGAAGTTTAGTTGCCCAGGTATGCTCTATAATTAGGATTCCATGTAGGCAGAAATTTTTGTATGCACTGTGCACAATTTGCACAAAATTGTAATTCCGACTATGAACACCCAAATTGATCATACCATTTGGAAAGTTTATGCACGGGAGATCAAAATCACTATGCTTTGGTGAGGTTTAGGGAGCACATCGCCCGGAATTTCTAAAATTATTTTCGCTTAGGTTAAGTAGTACTTAATAGGATTTTAGAAATTCCCGGCCACAGAAATTGCCGGACCAAACCAAAACATAGGAGTTTTGATCTCTTGTGCATAAGCTTTCCAACGGTAAGACCAATCTTGGTGTTCGTAGCCGGAATTACAATTTTGTGCACCATTGTGCACAGAAGCATTGTGCATACAAAAATTACTGTTTATGTAGGAGCTTTGATATGCCATCATAGCTGGAAATAGATTAAACTTTCCACTGGACAACATGGTAACAAAATAAGAATATTTTTTACCTGTAGGAGGAGCTTCTTCCCACTCATTATCATCTCCTTCATAATATTCTTCACGCTTTGTCTTCATGCCAACTTGGCGATCAGCAGGTGTCTTTTCAAATCCACCTAAAACGGTAGCATCATTTGCTGCTGCTTCCTTCTTAACCGATTCTTCTTGTTCGCGCTGGCGTGCCAGCAAGGCAGCATAATATGCTTTAGCATATTCATCCTACAGAGAGAAATAGACAACGGAATGAACTGACAAATGAAGTTACCACAGAAGTTCACATCAAACAAAGATCAATAAAATCTCGGCAAAAAGGATAAATTAAAAGGCTGAGGTAAAATATATTGAGAAGTTGTATGAGTGATCAAACCTGTAGATTCTTTTTATCATCATTTGAAGATGTAAACTTTTTGTCATCAGAAAGCTCCGCGGTAGCTGGAGCACCACCATTCGTGATATCCACCTTAGTTTCTCCACGCTGCTCTCTAGTAAGATTCATTCCCTCTCTAATCATCCATGGAGGCAAGACCTTCATAGGTGTGCTTGTACTAGCTTTGTTATCGCCTTTCTCGTCAATACCCGAAAGCGCAACCTCAACCTACAATGTGAAGCTGTATGTAACCATGATGATGCACCTTTTGACAGTGCAAAGTTGATTCTAGCAATCACACAGATGATGTAAACCAACGGTACAGTACAGGTAATCTTGTAAGACCAAGATTGTGGTACGGTCCTCTTCAAATCTGACTAGGCCACATTGGAAAGAACATACAGGTTCGAATTTGCTATGAAATATCTCGAACTACAAATGTGATATTCGGTTGGAAAAAAAGAAACAGCATGACCTTCAACATCGATTGTTCCCAGCCTGCTAATATTGCCTCTATAGTCTACACATTATTAAGTTAAGTAATTCATGTACGACATACAAAGCATTCCTTGTGTAATTTACAATAAATGTTTATTTGTGTTGTGCACCGTATGTTATAAAGTAATAAATATTCAAAGGATGAAATGCTATTATGATGAACTAGAAAAGAATGACTTGAAGTAACATAACAGGAAGTAAAGGAAGAAACCTTGGTCTCCCCAACAAAAGGCATAGGAGTTACTCCCTGATTAGAACTTGATGGGTCATTGGCATTAAAGTCCCCATTGCCGGATCGGCCAGCAGCATTAGCCCTAACTTCCCAAGCTTGAAGACTTCCAAATTCAGGAACCTGTAAATCTTTTACTTTTGCAAGTTGCTCAATAAGTGGTTTGAGTTGTTGCTGTGATTGAGTAAATATCCATGGTTAAATCTACTGATAGCGTAAAGATACAGTTACCAAAAGAAGTAAAATAATACAAGTTAGAATCTGATTTTTTGACACGTGTAAGACAATGAAAGTTCGAGGATAGCATGCTAATCGATCAAAAAGTTCATTTCACGCTCATAGATTCGTATCTCGATAAATATAACTTCAATGATCTATTCAACATTACTTATGGCCAATAATAATTAAGAATTTAGGTAACTCTCAAATATGAAGAAATTTTAAATACACCAAGGGTTGACTACGAGTTGAAGGAAAATTACCATGATCCAGGCTTCTATTTGTTCAGGGGGATTCTAAACGAATATAGAGGTGGAAGACGAAGCTGCAGTCAACACTCGATATTGCAGTTTTCTAGGTGAGAAAATAGCGTATTGACCTATGTTTTTGGGATGAGAGCATAAAAATCATAAAATATATCGAGAAGCAAGGTTTGTTCCCGAATCAAGACTGTTACATCAAAAGCTAATCGGTATAATGGGCAGAAACATGGTATCAACGTACTGAAAAGGGTGATAGATTCTCATTTTCAGACAAATGTGACAACCCAAAGCCAAGACACAATTCAAACCAACACAAGCTGTCATGAATTCAGAAGAGCGAACCTCCATCTTTGCAAGCATGTCTTTCAAGTTTTCATGGCGACGCCTTCTTGCATTCTCATCTCCATCTCCCAAATTTTGGGTAGTTAACTTATCACTTTCAGCTATAAGAACCCCGTTGCAATTCTCACAGTGGAAGTATTCATCATATACCGAGATTAATCGAGGAGCATCAAGTGCAGTATATCTGAAATTCATCTGAAACAAACTTGGGCCTCCTCGAGTACAGATAAAACCCCAAAGATATGTAAGAAAGAAAGAAAGAAAATGCAAAACTACCTAAAGCACGGACCTCCTATTGCAATCCGGGCATATATACTCCTGAATAGTGTTCTTACTCTCAAGTTCATCCTTCAGTTTTTTCTTCATTCGATGCAATCTGTATCTCACCACATCATATATCTACAAGCAAACAAGTCAAATTGAGAAATTTCGCATGAAAAGTACTGCATGTACCATTTCAAAACGTCCACAGAAAGATGAGCGATAACCTAGTAAATGAACTAGTATGAAGATAGAGGAGTAAGCACAAAACTTTTGACTGAGATGTATAACTTATCATTGATAACTTTAGCTTGAATGCAACTGAACAAACTTTTCCAAGAGTCAAATTTTTTATTTTAAAGAGCAGTTTGTTGTCATAATCTGTCAAGGTGCCCACCCAAACATAACCACTAACTCTGTTTCCAGTTAAATGCAAAAGAAATGTCCATGCATTTCAATCTCAAGCTTGTGGAAGCAAGTAAGGTCCTGTAATACCATAACATCTGCTTAAGGAAAAAACCATCTACAACTCTGGTTCCAATTCTTGTCTCGATATATTACAAAAGCCTGTTCTCTAGTCTACTTTCGCATAGATGTTAAACTATCCACAAATATGGATTAAATTTGAATAAAAATTTACAAACAGAGCAAAATACCTGTGCATAGTCTAGACAACAGTACGAATGTGTATGCATCTTTTGTTTGTCATCTCCTTCCCTTCCAGAGAATTGACCATCACCAACTGCAGCTACAGCAGCATTGTATATTTTCGCACCTTTTGAACCCTGCAAGCGGCAAAAAAGTAATGTAAGTGATTCTATATAAGCACTTGGTAAAAAAGAGGATAATATTATAAAAAATAATTGCTATTATTAACAGTTAATCAAAGATTTTTCATGACAAAAGATTGAATACACCGGGTATATAGTTTATGGATGCACCTATTTTATCATATATGCTGTGATATAATAAATATACTTAAATATAACACCGACCTAGTAGGCACAAAATAATCATAAAATAATTAATGATTTCAATTCAGCAACCATATGATCAGAAAAGGAGCATCAAACTAATAGTAAGATATTATCATATTACTATGCTAAGGAAACTAATATGCAAACCTCCTTTCTGTGATCACGGGTGACAAGTTTTTCTTCTTCAAAGAACCGTAGAGTCCGACGAAGTTGCTTTGTATGAAGCTTCAGGTCCTTAGCCAAATCTTCTTCCCTTACCCATTGACGCCTGGGAGAAATCAAATAAAAAGGAGTGAGATAGGTTTCTTCCAACTCCGAAAATAATATATATCAAAGATAATGTGCTTGTTTCGTGCAAACACAGATCATTGTAAAACAAAGTAATCCTCTGCCGTAATTGAGGTTTTCCAATAATTAATATATATGTGTGTATACACAATGCTATTTCTTAGGCGGCACACCTATCTTGGTCCACTGCAGTCCAGTGACAACTTTACTAATCTATTTATATTCTTTGTCTCTCTTCATAGATGTAAAGTTTCCTCCACTTTTCTGTAATGAGAAATATTGATTTACTGTCTCCTAATTCTGACCTTGATCCATTCCAGTTTTCATTTTTCCAGTACTTACTAGTTGCAGAAATTTTTCCACCTACGTTTTTATGTAAATAGCTAATGTAGACCCTGCATTCTAGCTAATATTAACTCATAAAAGAGCAAGAGCTTAAAAAATAGTTTTTTTTTTCATTTCAGCTTAAACAATAGTTAAAATGAAAAAAAACAAAAACAAATTACCTTGTAAGAGCGTCAAGAACAACAACAGCAATTCCTCTGTTATCGCTTCTACCAGTCTTGGGTTGATTATCGCCTTTGGTAGTACTGTCATCATAAAAAGCTCTCGCAGCAAGTTTCACCAGACTATTTTGACACCAGAAAGGAATTAACGGATGCAGAAAGCCAATTGACACACAAATTAGATGAATTAAGCGGAACCTAGTTAGGTCAATTACTGTAGTACCGGTTGAATGGCTCCATGGTTCGCCAGAACGACTAATCCCAGCTGGAACAGGTACTCCGATTCCGGAGTTCCTTCTCGCATCCGAGACGGCAGTTTCCGCTACAGGCCCGACCAGTAATTCGTAAGCGAACCAACGGAATTGCAACCGTAATGTATTTGTTTCGGTTCTTGTTGGTGTGGTGGCGTCCGGATATGTATCTACACGAATATCGTTCGACTACTGGAGCTGTTCTCCGGTGCCGGTGCCGGCGGCGAAAGTGAAATAGATCGTCGCCATGTGAGTTTACAAGTTCAGTTCAGTTCAGTTTTCCTCGTTTTCTTTTGGTTCAAATCTCTGCTATTTTTTCAATTTGTTTTTAAATATTCCTAATTAAATATGAAGAATTTTGGGGCGGATTACATTTTGCACATACAAAAGGACTAAATTGAAATTTTATAAGTTTCAACAAACCACGCCACTGTTTGCGTAGCAACATAACCAATCCGCGTAGCCCTTTGAAAACTTCCCACGCCGAACGAAATCCTCACTCGCCGCAGTCTGTTCATGGAAACAAGATCCGCCAAGCGCAAGAGGCTTCTCTCCGCCGCCGCCGCGGCCACAACCGCCGTCATAAATCACGAAGAAACCAAACAGGAAGACCTTATCAGTGATCTACCCGACGACATCCTCCACCACGTATTCTCCTTCCTCCCAATCAAATCCGTCGCACAGACCGGCGTTCTATCCAAAAGATGGCGAAATCTCTGGCTCACATTCCCTGATCTCGATTTCACCACCGTCGGCGGCTCCTTCCTGACCAACGCCGCCCTCCTCACACCCTCCAACGCCCGGAAAAAGCTCCGTCCCTCCGCCGTCAAGAGCGGCGAGTTCATGGATCACATCCTGAATCTCCGCGGCAAGCATTCGGACATCAGAGTCCTCCGAATCCGTGCTTTACTCAGCTGCTCCAGATTGGGCCGCTTGATCCGCCACGCGGTGAAACACAACGTCCGGGAACTGGACATGGAGGTGTCCATCACCGATCACTTCAATTTCCCCCGGAGCATCGTGTGCTGCCGGAGCTTACGCGTCCTGAGGCTGAAATCATGGCATGATCAGCCTTCGCTTGTGAATCTCTTCACAGGCTCTGCGTTTCCTCTGCTGAGGGACCTGCACCTGGAGTCCTGTTTGGGGCTGCAGAAGTTGAGAATCGACTGCCATGGATTGCAGAGTTTGTGCCTGGAAAGCTGCAAGGAGCTTCAGAATCTGGAGATTACTGCCATGAAACTGGAGAAACTGACCGTATCGGCCTGCTTCGACGTGAGTTGCAGCGGCAGTTGGGTGAAGATTGAGGCCCCTGCTCTGAAGATGATGGACTGGTCGTACAATGCTGTTACAGAGGAATGCAGGTTGGAGAATTTGACTTCCATGGAAGAAGCATCGCTTGGATTCATACCCAACCAGGATTTATGTGCTGCGAAGATTCGAAGTTTGTACCAGCTGATCGCCGCAATCTCAAAGTGCAGCAAGTTGACACTGGGGAATCATTGGATGAAGGTTGTTACAAATGGATTATATGTTCAAACAGCGTATCTAATTAAAATATCGAATTAGAATTTGACAAATAAATCATTTATCACCATTAAGATTACTCTACAACTATTGTCCATTATATTATGTTTATAGAATGCAGCACAATATCTTACTTCTTGTCTTCTTCTTCTCTCAGATTCTTTCCAAAACCAGCAAATCCTCTCCATTTCTCTTGTGTCACTTCAATAGATTGATGTCCTTGGCCTTCTCCACCGGCTTCAACAAAGACGATTGCCCCGGAATGGCTCGAGTTTTTCAGAGCTCTCCCATCATTCACACCATTGTGATCAATATAAGTGTCGATCAAAATGCCGGCGGTCGAGTAAGTTAACCGTCATCCGACGAAATAACCTTTTTCCTCTGAACACACGTTTGTTTTCCCCCATCATCAGCTTGTTGTGTGAAATGTGAATGCACTCATATATCTCATGGCAGAAATGTTACAAGAATCCACTGCAAAACCTCAACTCCGGAGCTGATTTGTATTGGGAATCGATAACTGAGTCCCTGAAATCTTTCCTCCAACACTTGAAGGTGGTGAAGATTCATGGATTCACAGAATGTACACACCATGTCAGCCTTGTGACATTTTTGCTCAAGCATGCGAATGCATTGGAAGAGCTACTTCTTTGCACCATGTTCTCCAAGCAGACAAGATGCACCCTTCGGCTGGGAAAGATCAAAGCCGAGATTATGGGATTTTCTCGGGCTTCTCCCAATGCCAGCATCATCTTTAAGTAGAAGTTCAATATCAATACTCAAATCCCTGGCTCTTTTAACTTTTCTTCTCATTTTGTGAAAGTTTTTTTAATAGGTAATGTGGTTGAGGGATTTGAACCCGTAACTTGTAAGCGAGTGTAATTGTTTGAGAAAGCACTATGCAGACCCTGGGCGGTCAGGGCCTGTTCTGTGCCTAAGCGACCTATTCGCATGCCTAAGTGACCTTTTAAGCGGCCTTTTAAGCGATAATTCGGATAAGGCGGAGGGCAACATACTAGCGCTTAGGCGACGCTAATGTTGATAAGTTCTCTTAAACAACTTGGCTTTTCTACGCTCAAAGATCTGCTAATCCTGCTTATAATTGTGATTGATTCTCAACAAGCTTCGAACAGATTTTTTTTTTAAATTTTTATTGGGCGGCCGTCCTCCTCCACCAAAATGTTTGCGTTACAATGTATACTCAATAAACGAAAAAAAGATGCTAAATGAAATAAAGCTAAAAGTTCTAGTGAAAGATTAGTCATCTCCAATCCCAACTTTGATCCCAAGCTCGGATGTCTGATGTTTTGATCCATTCCATGACGTGCAGACATGTTTTCATCACCCCCTGCTCCCTGCTCTTTGTGATAGTTTTTGTAATGCTGCGAAGGGTGTAGATTGAGAAGAACAGAAGCCTGCTGAGAGCACTTTTCCATTGTTGCATCTCCAGTGGACAGACCTCCAGATCCCCCTCTCTCGCTTGGACCCAGTTTACCGATTCAAACAAACACAGAAAAATTCTGCCTAGGAATGTGCAATCTCCAAGTAGACATACTGCACCTTCCTCTTGGATAACCCGATCACCAATGAGAACCTCATAGAGTTTTCCGCTCGAACAAGAGACCAGATAATAGTCAATCCCAACATAGATAAAACAACAAAAGTTCGACATATCCAGGAGATCCAACTAGCAGCAGAAATTTGAGAGTGTAACATCAAATACCTCTGCCCGGAGATGTGCAGCTGATAGCTACATCTCCGGAGAATTTTTGATCAGCAATTGTCCAGATTGTACACCATCCATCCTCCATTTTGCTCCAATTTGCAAAGTCCCATTTCATCACAACAAGCAATACATCCAGTAATAAAAACCAGCAACATCAATATGAGAAATCGTCAGGTTAGTATATTTATCAGTGCATCAAATTGAAGATAGGAGTTACCTCTGCCGGAGGCGTTTACTCGTTGAGAAAACCCCTCCGAATAGTAGAAGACCACATACAGGCCCAAGCAGGGACCCAGTGTAGCCGATGCATCCAAAATGAGCTGCTTAGCTCCTTCTTTTATTTTCAATTTTCTGCTTGATGCATTAGCTGCCTTGTACGAATTGGTAGATCCTTTTCATCAAAAAAATTGTGATCAGCATGCTCGAGCCCCCATTTTGCTAACGGTGCAACAATTTTCATACATTTCAAACTAGTTGGCAAAAGCTTAATATGAGTAACTTGATGCAGCAGATCACCCATCTTGATAGCTCATACATACACCCCCAAGGATATTTATCTCTTGTATTCATCAAATATTGAAGAGAGCTTGGGAGATCGGCCTTCAGAGTGAATTTATAGTCATGGAATCTGTGCACACGGAGTTGGAAAACCTCCAGGTCATCCATCCTTCGGCCATGACCAATAGAGAATGCTTCAACCAGCTTACCTTCATGATTCTGGACAATTTCACCAATTCCAGTAGAAGAACTCAGAGAAGAGTGTTTCCAGGCTATAGTCAATCGAAGATCAGGGAAAACAGGCCCAGCCCACACTATGCGACTGAAAACAGGGAAGAACAGATGTGTAAAAGAACACTTGAAACTGTAAAAAAAAAAATCATTTAAACAAAATCCTCATTCTGTTATTCTCTCCTGCTGGATCTCACTCTCCAGCAATTCCTCCGCCGCATCAATTCCGGGCTTGATCTGAGCATCAGCACGTAGAATTCCATCTGATTGAGGACCCCATCACCATCAACGTCCCCTACCTTCATCATGCTCCTCAGCTCATCATCATACCCTTTACACAGTATGCAAAACTATGCCCTGATGTAAGATCATTCTATATTTTTTATTACGCCATCTACATAGAAAACATAATTACCTTCATTTCAATGAAGCTTGTGATCTTGGAACATTTTTTTTTAGCAAAGTGATCTTCGAACAATTTGTTAGACATCAAATTCCATGCAATCCTTCATTTATCTTCGAGTCTTGTTTCTCCCTCGTTCCATCGCCGGTTTTCTGCAGATCTTTCATCCCCTCGTTTGAAGGCCAAAATGGTACCATGTTTTGTTTTACTTTCACATGTTTGTTCTCCATCTGTTGTGACTTGTGATCAGGAAACTGAAGTTTGCATTCATGTTAGCACCCTTAGATGCGATTTTTAGAATAATGCTCAGGGAAAATCCTTGTTATACGATGTTCCTCTATTTTCTTTGATCATCAGGTCACCAGCTACTTCAAAAGTGAGAAGGAAGATGGTTTATGCAAACGCATAGAATAGTTGAATTGGACGGTATTCAGGTTGAACTTCAAGCAACAGATCCCAGTGAGATGAGCTCCAACATCATAAAAGGGCATCCACTCGCTGGTCTCATGTGACACTACGGTATTTGTACGACGGGCGAGCCGATGTTCAACACCTTTGTGCCGACACCGGCCAATCTCGCAATGGCACGAAAGCACTTCATAACTCACTGCATAGTCTGAAACTATTCCATGTTTTGATTAATACTCTGTTGTTAAGTTTAATGTTATCCTTTGTAGCGATCACTTTTGCTTACCTCCCACATGTTCAAACTCAAGAATGATCCATGATCTTTTGATTGTAATGTATTTGTTGCAATTTTTTTTTTGCATGATCCGTTCTTGTTAAGAGACATGAGCATTTGTTTCTTCAACTATTAAACAAGAGACAGAAACATTCTCCTTGGCTATACTTGGTTACCCGGACCTTTCCAATACATATCTTCCCAAGCTTCTACCTGTTTTAATCCCTCATCTTGCAAATCAAGAAAAGAATGAAGAGAAGCAGGGCTAAAAGGTGGAGGCATTCCGCAAGGATTCGAAAAGTTCGGTTGTTTTACGAGTGTGTCGTCAAAGAACTTCCTCATCAATCCTGTTTCAGAGCAAGCTCTAGTCTCTGCATATATCTCTACTGCTCCTTCAGGCACTGTGGGCTTGTACTTCAAGAGTTTAGCATATTCATTCAAAGCGTGAAGCATGTAGTCATAAATGTAATCCATCTTCAACTCGTCTAGAACAAAACTGCTTCCAGACTTGCCAATCTCCATTGCCTGATACTCAAATGAACAAACACACTCAATTCACAGATCAATTTAAGTGTTCGGTGATCGCATATTCTTTTCAGAATATGGAACTCATATACCAATCCTCAACGGGTATGTCCAGTTGAACTTGAGGGGTGTTTAGATTATATCTCACACGTAACCAATTTATATAATAAATTGTGGTGCTGCAATCTATCAATTTGGAGATAACACTTTCTTATATGTGCGTCCACTCTTTCCGTTTACTAAATCTAATATACATATAGGAAGAGATGGATTACCTCTTTCTGATGGATGTTTCCCCATTCGACAGCGAATTTGATGGATCTGCATTTTTCCTGGTGCTTAATCGGCCAGTAATGTTTCAGGGGCATTAAACTTCTGGTGAAGAAGTCGAAGAAACGAGGCTTCATAAACAAAGTAGTAGAATCACATGCAAGAATGTACTTCTCACTCACAGACCATCCAATTCCCTCTATGTAGATTTTGTATCTAATAAGGTAACCAAACAAAAATGTATAAGTAGAATTATCCTTTGTAGTGATTAGTGAATAAGAATGTATGTGCAACACAAAATTCTACAGTACCTGTGCTTGCACTGGCTGGCTAAATCAGATTCTTTAAACCCCTCTCTATTTTCTTTAACCCAGTCCTGCATTTGTAGTTACAACCCATGACAATTCCTCAATTTGGCCCGAACAATGTAAAGTATATATTTAGTAAAGAGTAACGCTACTACCTTAGACCGAATTTTTAAACCGAATTGCTGCGAAATGACGAAATTAACCCTGGGTCTGACTGTGTTGGTGTGCTTCCTTGAAGGGTGTTTGTATGTGTAGGCTCTTTTTAATTTCTCTGTGTCCCGTACTCGTAAATAATTTCTTTAAGAATTCATGAACATTCACCTGAACATAAACACGTGCGTTCCATTCTTGTGTATCAGAAACGTTGCAGTTGAGCAAATCAGCTCTGGAAGGATGTGTAGAGGGATTACCCTTCCAGTAAGCATACGGCTCCCTCTCCGGCCACGGGAGTCTCTCGCTCGCGGCCTTGAGCTCAAAAGCCAATTCCGTCCATGGTTTTATGTTAACCTCAGGCCTATTTTTTTTCCCAAAATCTGTATACACACACATCACGCAAACAAATAAAAATAAAATAAATAAACTCTTTTACCATCCCCAGAATGACCAGTCCGGAAATACGATATTAGCCGTCGATTCATCGCGGCAGTATCCGAACACCGGCAGCGGGATCACCCCCGTTTCCTTCTTGCTCACCGGCAGATCACCGCAATTGAACACCATATCAAGATCTCGGATTCTACCTGGGTATCTCCTCACCAGCTGGAGGATACCCCACACAGTAAACTTGTCCCGAGTATGAAATGACCCGATGTACGTTTCAAGATAAACTTTCCCGTTGAGTATCACCAGGCGAAAATTAGATCTCTGGGCCGCGTCGGCGACCATTTCTCCGGTTATGCCGCTTTCTCGCCATGGCAACAAGTCTTCGTAAATCCACCGGAAGTAATCTGGGCATGACGAGGGGGATGGGGAGGAGGAGTTATTTTCGTTGTAAGGTGTGGATGGATAAGGATTGTCTGCGGAAGAACAATTCAATGGGAATTCGATGAATTTCTCGGCATCCGTATGTGTTGCTTTGAAGGAGGAGGAGAATTGAAGCTGTGGGAGAACAGAAAACGGCGTTACGAGTCCGAATTAAATTTTCATAATTCTAACCCAAAACTTTATGAATAATTATAATTAATAAAATATAATTTATTCCCTATAATTTGTGTATTTAAAAATTAATGATTTACCTCTTATTTTTCTGAGATCATCCCATTCGGGGATGAGGATATGATTATGTACATTTTACTCTCCTCAGACTCTTTCTAAAGGCGGAATTTACTTGGTATATTTGTTTGTTTGTTTGTTTATCCCATATTTAAAAAAAAAGTGACTTCTTGATTTATTTTAATTAAAATTAATAATTAAAAAATATTTAATCAAAACATTATTTATTATTTTTTAAAATTAATATAAACTGCTAAAATATAAAGTTTAAAAAATTTTAAAAAAATTAAAACATAAAACCATAAAAAATATGGAAAAATAACAAATAATAAAATTTTTTAACCACAATGGGATAAATTGTTATTTTTTTAACCAAAAGGGAATAAAGTGATTTTACCCCAAACCAGAGGGTGGTAAATTGCATTTTACTCATATTATAAGTTGTAATCAAATCAAACCAAACATACCCAGTGATTCTCGCCCTCAAGCAGAGTTTGGAAAGGGTAGGACGTACAATCCCCCAGTCCTCAACAAGATGGGAAGATTATTTCCGTGGAGACCCCAGATCAAAATAATAATAATAATAATAATGAAAGAGAAACAAATATAACTGAAATAACTACTTACCCCAACCATACACTACATACATACAGAAAAAATAAATGTCTACACAAATAACAAACAAACTAAATAACTGCATTCTACGCTTAAATAATGAAATACAATTAGATGCAACCTATCCATTAGTGTGTCTCACTTATTCCTATCAGTCTAGATATCAATAAGCAAATAATCATTCTATATAGTCTTATGTATCTTTAACCATAATATGACGTCTCTAACTCCTGTTATCAGAGGCCATGTCCTCGGAGAGGTTTAATCCTACTAGATCTAACCAAATCTGTTCATCCCATGTCCTCTTAGGTCTCTCTCGCCGTTGTCGTCCTTCGACTTGAATCCTTCGACTCTCCTGACTGGCTCGTTTAAACTCCTTCTACGTGCATGTCCAAACCATCGTAACCTTCTCTCCCTCAGTTTAGTACTTATAGATACGACACCTAGTGTATCTCTAAAGACCTCATTTGGAATCTTGTCTAATCTCGTGCGACCACACATCCACCTTAGCATCCGTATCTCTGCCACTTCAAATTTCTGCGCATGTGAAAAACTCATAGCCCAACACTCTGACCCATAGAGTATCGCTGGTCTTATAACCATTCTATAAAATTTTTCCTTTAACTTGAGTGAGACTTTTTTTATCACATAACACTCCAGTAGCCGACTGCCATTTCATCCATCTGACATTGAGGCGATGGATAACGTCGCCTTCCACATATCCATATTTTTGTATGATGGATCCTAGATATTTGAAACTATCTTTCTGTTGGATGATCTGATTCGCAATCATAACTTTCATTCTACTCTCCTCTGTTTTATTGGCAAAATTATATGTCATATACTCCGTCTTTGAGCAACATTTTACTCGTATTATAATATTAGAATTTTTTTATTGAGACGGTTATAGTTCAGACTTTTAATGGATCTCTATTTCCAGTTTTGCTCCGGTTGTGTCGGATTTTAATCCAACCATATATTTTAAATGAGACATTTAATATGTGGTGTTGGATTAAAATCCGATGGAACAGATTAAAAGTATGTACCTGTATAGACAATAACAGTGTGGAGCTTAAAAAACTTTATAATTTTTGTGGCGTCGGATTAAAATTCGGACTATACAAATTAAAATACTACTTATTATCAGTGTTTGAGAAAATATTAGGTAGTCAGGGTCCGCTCAGCGCCTAAGCAGTCTATACGCCTGCTTAGGCGTGTTAAGGAAAGAAATATTTAAGAGGGAAAGAATTTATTCAAATCCTTTCTCACTTAGTGTGATTCATAGAAATTAGGGATCAGAATCCTGAAAATCAGGAATCAGAATCCTGAAAATCAGGAATCATGAAGAAACGGTTGTTGAAGAGTCTTCTATATATGTTGTAAATTGTATATGGATTAATACATAAGAAAATTTTCCAAGAACTTCTCTTTATTTTCCGCTCTAAAATGGTATCAGAGCAGGTTTTATACCTAGCATCCTCATCTACCTATGGCATTTTCCGACGACCAGCGACCATGGGAGATAAAACCACAGCGCTCACGGATCCTAATGGCATTCTTGCAGAGCAATTTGCCAAATTCGTGGCAAAACGATCCAAAGGTTTGTGATCCTCCTACGAAGAATTAGATGATTATCACTCGGCCGTCGTTGAATTTAAACTCGACAACCATAACTATATCTTATGGGCACGATTAATGTCCGTTTACATAGTCGGCCGGGGACTAGACAATCCGGCCAGGCAAGATGTCCTGCAGAAATTGATGCATCCTACAAACAATGGAAGAAAAATGACTCTCAAGTTTTCGGGTGGATTACTCGATCGATGGAATGACAACTCATTCAGAAATACACACACTATCTCAATGCGTATGAACTTTGGAATATCTTACAGAGGACATTCACTGTTGGTGAAGATAGTCTTCAGATTTATGATTTGATCACGAAAGTCGATCGGCTAAGACAAGGACAGACTGAAATTGAGGACTATTACGGCCAATGTAGTGCCTTATGACTAGAAATCGATAGAAGACACCCCAATCCTTTGGAAATGGCCGGCGACATCGACAAGTTCAACAAAATTTAGAGTGAGCACTAGCTGTTTTCATTCCTATCACGACTCAGCAATGTCTATGAACCTATAATTCAAGATCTTCTGAAAGAAATACCTCTGCCCTCAGTTGAAACCGCATATGCAATGGTCTGGCGCGAAGCTGCTAGAAAACAAATCCTGAATTTCACGATGGCCTCCAATACACCAGACCCATCATCGGGTATTGGTTCTGGTTTTGTAGTAAAAACAGTACGACGTCTCCTCGGTGAGCAGGAACCGATGGTTCACAATTCAGACAAAATAGACTGAACGGTGAACGGAAGGCCGATTGTCGGCGAAATCGTCACTCGCCGCCCAAACATAAAGTGTGAAAACTGTGGAAAACTATGGCATATCAAGACAGAATGCTATGGAATTGTTGGTTACCTAAATGAACGGCGGGGCAGGTGGAGTCGCGAGGCGTCAGTCGTCGTCGGTGGCAGAACCCTCGTCAACAGCGACGAATCTGCCATCGCCAACATTGGACACGCTGTGTAGGCGGTACTTTCTGACCTGTCGAACCACAATCTAGGTAAAAACTTGATCTTGGCTGCGAAATTACAACCTTCGCCCTTATGCATAACAGGTGCCAATTTTTTCACTGAGATCAAGTGCTGAGGCTGGGTTTAGAGAGATTGCTCGAGGAATATCAAAAGTGTTATGGCTTATCAAATTGATGACGTAACTTGGCTATCCACCAAAGGTAGCTTTCCCATTGAGGTGTGATAGTAAAAGCAACGATCCACATATCAGAGAATCCAGTCTAATATGAATGCAACAAACATGTTGAAATTGATCGACATTTTATCGAAGAAAAGCTTGAAAGCAAGATTGTGATACTTTTCTTTGTGAGATCTGAAGATCAGATGACGAATATTCTGACCAAGGCTGTAAATGGACGAAGCTTCCATGATGTATTGTCCAAGATAGTTGTTTGACATCTCACACCTAACTTGAGGATGAGTGTTAAGGAATTAAATATTTATGAGAGAATGATTTATTCAAATCTTTTCCCACTCAGTGTGATCCCAAAAAATTAGGAATCACAATCGCGAAAATAAGGAATCATCAGGAAACTATTGTTGAAGGAGTCCTCTATATATATCGTAAATTGTATATGGATTAATACACAAAAAAATTTCCCAAAGAACTTCTCTTTATTTTCCGCTCTAACAAAGCGCCAATAAGTAGGTACTTAGATAGCATTGATTCAGGCAGAGTGGATGGTGCTAATCAACTGGCGAACAGAGAGTTTTTTTTCATATGCCCACCAGAGAGCTCATTCTAAACCATTAACATTCCAGATTATAATCAGCATTTTAATAATAAATATTTCCAGATAAACCTAATTAAAAGTAAGTTTGGCCGGGGAAAATATTTTCAGATGAATCTCTTTAAGAGACACCCATGCACATATACTTACAACAACATCTAAGTCGTGGCCGTGCTTGCCTATTAAGAATGTCACGCCGGCAGCGACCAAGAAGAAAACGTACACCGCGAGATAATGCGACACCGAAACCAGTGTGAAGTTCATGGCTCTCTGGAAAGTGAATATATGGTACTAGAAGAAGGTGTAGTTATAGCTTTTTTCTTTCCAAATTTATTGCATGCATTGATGATGATACTAAAAGTCAACAGTCTACCATAATAGATTGGTGTACAAGTATGCCACCGAATCCGAGAAAAATATTTTTTGGCCATTTAGAATTACCGAAAAAAAAAATTAACATTTTTGGATTTATATTGTTGAACTTTATAAACCGATCATAAGAATTTAATTTTGACGACTTTGGGTTATCATTAAATTTATTGCTTTGCAAAATTATATTAATAAGGTTTTATTTTATTTTTTTTACGACGAACAACCGAAAGTAAAATCCATAACCACTTATTGAATCAACACATAAATTTGAAAAATGTTAACGGATTTTTTTTAGGGTTCGTTGAACAATGAATCTCGAGTTCAATAAGGTGAGTTCGTTGAACAATGAGTCTCGAGTTCAAATCCTAATAAGCACATTTTGTCAGGTCTAATCGGGCTGGGTGCAAACCCTTAAACACATAAATAATTATTTTTAATTTTTATTTATAATTACTTATACTAATATACTATGCATTATATATATATATATATATTTGTAATAATAAGCTACCTGTAGACCCAATTTTTTTTGTAAGAATAAGGCCGAGAAAAGAACAAAAAACTCAACTCACAAATTTTCGGTTGAAATTGGTGGACTGAGTATTATTACCCCAGTAATTCCATTTATGACAAAAGCGTGTATTTCATTAAATAATTGTGGTTTATCGATTTTTCTGGTTTTATCATTTTCGTAATTTTTAAGGGTTAGTATCTTTGGGTTAATGATAGGTGTCCAACTTTTTTATTCAATATTTCGATATCGTGGTTTTTTGGCTGTCGAATTAAAAAAGTAAGATAGATTTAGGAATCCTCGCGTTGAAACAATGTCGGAACTGGTCATGAATTTCGACTTCGGCGGCTTCACGCCCAAAAAAAACTAAAATTCTATTAAATAAGCATTTTAAGAACAACAAACTTAACCCCAACCTTAAACGGTGTGTTACGAGTGCCAAAATGAAAATTTAGGACCGGTTCATAAACATATTCGACACGAGGATTCCCAAACCGGTTTTATTTTTTTTATTTTGACAGTCAAAAAATCTCGATATCAAAAAATTGAACAAAAAAGTTGGACACTTATCATTTCCTATTCTTGAAAGTACTACCATGTGTCCAGAAGGGTCTGTCCAAACACGTTCCGAGATGCCTAAACACTGTATGTAGTGATGCAAATGCCTTAGAGACATGCATCACCACTTCAATGCTGACCTCGAGTTGTGCGAACACATTACATTTAACTAAGGTTGTCAAATCGATTACCAACCAGTTCGGTAACCTAAAGTTCAGTTACCGAACGGTGGGTATCGATATTGATAAGGGTACCGTGTTACTGATCGTATTACTGTTAGTAATAACAAATATTATATAATTAAATAAAATATATAATATAATGGGGAGGGATCCAGGTACATGCAGTTATACATACAATTAAATATTTATTTTCAATTTCGGCCACTACCATCGCCCGTTGACGGAATTGATCACATCGTTAGAAAGCTTATACATAGAAGATCATCAGTTCAAGTTTTGGTGATGTTCCGACGACCTCATTATCGGTAATTTCGTTTCACATTTTTCCCTTGGGCTAGTAGTCCTAAATAGGGTTTTAGAAAATTCCGGCGATGAAGTGGTTAGAATCGGAACTAAACATGGGACGTATGATCTTCTATGCATAAATTTTCTGACCAATTCCGTCAACTGGCGATCCTAATAGCCGGAATTGAAAATGCATGTTTAATTGCATGTATGAGGATCCTGCCCCTAATATAATATATTAAATATTATATGATTAATTAAAATATATAATACAATATATTAAATAAAAAGAAATAATAAAAAATATATAAAAAAGGATTCAATAACCGTCGGTAACGGTATAAGTTACCGACAATTTATAGTACCGTTATCGGTACCATAATTTGGACATCGACCGATTTTTGGTCGGTATCAGTAAACATTTGGTCGGTAAGTTTACCAACCGATCGACAGGTCTATATGTCACCACTATTTAGTTAGTTGTCGATTGTCAAAAGGAGGATTGACCTAACGGTTTTGATAGTGATAATTGCACTCTAAGGTAATAGGATAAAATTTCCTTAGCGACATGAGTCTGTCACATATGACTTGCAAAGTGTGACTAACATATCTATCATGATTTGCAACCTATTGTGGTTGTGTGTTGAATTTACCTACTTTGATGGGTTCTGTTATAAAAAAATGGTTAATTATTATTTGTTTTTTTTAGCAAAGCATTATATTATTTGTTTGAATACTATGTTTGAACATATAATTTATTTCCAAATTATTTCAATACGTAAATAAAAGTCATGTGCATTAATCATCATCATGGACTAAAAGTTTGATTGTGAGGGTTTAAACTTTAAGTTCTGTACATGTATATGGGAGACTTGGAAAAATCTATACCACACAAACGCTAAACTCTAAACTCTCTACCCTACAAATAAATAAATGTGAAAGTTTAGTTTATCATTTTATATAAAGTTTATCATTTCATATAAAGTTTATCATTTATGGTTTATAGTGTCTAGGGTTTAGAGTTAGGGTTTGGGTTTAGAATTTAGGGTATTAGTTTTTCGGCGACAGAGCCGCCGTAATTTTAATTTTATTTTTAATATGGTTTAATATTTATGGTTTATTAGGGTTTAGAATTTAGGGTTTAAAGGATTTAGGGTTTAGAGGTTTAGGGCTTAGAGTTTAGGTGAAGATATCTCATCTTCAATTCGCAGATGACACGATATTTTTTGGAGAAGGGAGTTGGAAGAATGTGAAGTGCATTAAAGGGATATTTAGGATTGAAAATAAACTATGCGAAATTAGGATTCTATGGACTGATGGAGCAAAGAGAGATCAGCAGAATGGCGGGATACATGAGGTGCACTAAAGGGACCTTTCCTTACACCTATTTAGGTTTATCAGTGTGTGACAATCGACGAAAAGCTAAAATGTGGAAACCTGTTGTGGAGAAATATAGAAGGCAATTACAAAGATGGGAAAACACATCCCTTTAGGTAGGGGGTAGGGTGGTTCTTATTAACTCTGTTTTATCTTGCCTGTCATGTAACTATTTCACCATGTATCGAGCCCCTAGAACTATTTTAACAACCCTTGAGAGAATCCAGAAATCCTTTTTCTGGAATGAGAGATTAGGTAAGAAGAAAATCTACTGGATTTCATGGGATAAAATTACTCAACCGGAAGAAGAAGGTGGACTTGGAATCAGGAACCTGGAGGTCTTCAATGATGCAATGCTTGGAAAATGGGGAAGCAGAGTCGTGGAAGAAAACAATCCACTATGGAAACAGATCTTACGATCAAAGTATGGCAACCAGGGCAGAATACAAGTGGGAAAGCTACTAGAAATGAAGATAACCCCTCAACACAACCAGGGAGGAAGACAAACAGGAAGAAGACAAAGCAAAGACACTACACGGTGGCAAGATGTAAATAACATGCTCTCTCAGAAATGGTACCAAGATTTCTGGATACTGAATGCAGGAAGGGGAAACTCAATACTATTTTGGGAAGATCATTGGATTGGGGTGCAAACTCTATCAACCTTCAAGACTCTACAGAAAGTCATTACAAAAGAATCACAGGATTGAGAGATGGGAAACTGGAACACAGGGTGGGGTGCAAACTCTATCAACCTTCAAGACTCTACATACGTTGCTCATAGTTTCGTGTCTCACGCGACTAGTCATCGTTCACTCATTTGGCCTTTCCACGACTTATGTTGTCGTGATACCCGACTCTATGATTTCACCACATTTACATATGTTGCTCTGTTTTCTATTGTTTGCAGATGAAGATGACTCTATTTTATAAGATTGCAAATTTTTTGGAAGTAAAGGATCATCCGGATATTATAGCTGCAGACGTCGAATGTAATTTAAGAGCTGCTCAAATCGACGAGGACATATTGTTCGCACCTCTGTTAGATCTCATGTACAGCAGATTCAGACTCAGTAAAGATACATTTGATCTAGTTTTGCAGTACAATCCCGAAAGGAAGTGCGACCATGCTTAGTCTACAATTTTCTTGCATGATGACGGGAATGTTTTGGGATTTTTAGGCCAACGTGAGAACGAAAATTCAATGAGACACACCTTGAAAGTTATTTTGCATCCTAAGGCGAACCCGGATGGCGAGCAGGTTGATGGAAATTTCGACGACGACTACTTCGGTCCCATGATGAGAATTGAAAATTGGGAAACTCTGAATACACCCCCTGATCTGTGGTGCGCAAGAGAGCCGCCCACCACACACAGAACAAAAATGGCGTACATTGAAACTTAGATCTTACAAGCCAGGATGTTAGGCAAGTACGCCCCAGTCCGATATATGAGTCTCCGCCTCTGGATGATCCGATACTTGAGTCTCCGCCTCTTAATGATCTGATGATATGTGAGTCTCAGCCTCTAGATGATTCGATACTTGATTTGCACCCATACAATGATCTTATAAATGAGTCTGAGCAAGTATTAACAGGTGATGTGTTAATACCGCCACCTATTGATACGTTTGAGGATGGATCAGACATCCATATAGGTCAATATTACGACTCTAAAGAACAATTGATGAAGAAACTGATTGCCATCACATTCAATGATAATTTTGAAATTCGTACAAGAAAATCTAGCAAGTCATTATTAGTCGTATGCTGCGTCGATCAAAACTACCAATGGAGGGTCCGAGGGGCGAAAGTTTGTATGAATCAGAGTATTTAACAATCCGAACTTATAATGGAGATTATAACTGTTCTCTCGAGTACAGACATGCAATCCATCGACAGGCGACGTCTGACGTGATAGGGAAACTTGTTGTTCCTCAATTTGTCGGTGTTGGGAAGGGGCTTGCTCCTAAAACAATCCAGTCACTAGTTCGTACGAACCTGGGAGCACAAGTAAGTTATGACAAAGCTTGGCGGGGGATGAGACATGCTCAAAACATCGTCCGAGGTTCGCCCGAAAAAAACTACAGCAAACTTCCATCCTACTTTTATCTCCTCGAACAGTCGAATCCAGGGATCGTAACTCACATAGAGGTCGACAGTAACGACAGATTCCTATATTATTTTTTGGCATTCAGGGCTTCGATAAGTTGGATGGTTCGATGCTATGGATGCTGAGGAAATGTTGATGCTGATGGATCGAGACTGTAACCCCTGCTGGAAAAGAGCAAAGGAACAAATCAAGAGTTGATCAACCTACTGCAAAAATGGACATTTTCTGCAGCGTACCACTCTGGGGGTAGTGAAAGGGTCCAAGCGAGAGATGAATTGTTAGTCTGCTGGAAGATTTGAAAGGACCAAGAATGTTGATGTGCAACCTGCAGTCTGCTGATTCGAGGTACTATGGATTGGAAAAGAAAGCAGCAGCTAAAGATTGAAGACCAATGCAAAAGGCCCTCAAAAAATGAGATCAAACTGGATCAACAAAAAATAGCAGAGCCAGTAAAATCCGAGAGAAAAAGACAGCACAAGCTCAAGCAACAAAGAAGAGGTAAGTATTCTGCTTTGTTGAATTATTAACTGTGAACTTTTTCAAACGCTGTTGTCTATTGCCCCCGCTTTGAACGTATTATGAACTCTAGAAGAGATGTATAGGGTGATAGATAGTTGCTCATTTGCATTCAATTCTCCCTGCACGGACTTGAAAAGAAGCATGTCAAATGTACGACAGACATGGATAAAAATTGTACTTCTTTTTACTGATGAAATAAAACTAACTTTCTATTAAAAAAAAGTTATTGCCCTACTGAGTGCAGTAACAGAAAAAATGTCACAGTGGTGGAATGAGAGACGTCAGCAAGCTGCGTCTGGAAACAATCCCCTCTCAGCTCTTTGGGAAGCTAAGTTCAGGGATTACTGGTCCAAATCCGACGGACTGGTTGTCGATCAGCTCAATGAACATGAGTATCAAATCTCAACGGGTGGTAATGTGTCCGCCTTGGTGAATATTTTTACCAAGTCGTGCGATTGCATAGAGTTTAATATAGACGAATCGCCATGTGTACATGCATTTACATCAGCCAATCAAGCCAGGATTAGCATATATAGCCTTATCTTGTCGTACCTCACAAGGCAGTATTTGGTGGATGCATATTGCGATACGATATACTCGGCCACCACACTGTCACCATATGTCGTTCCCGAAATGGTCCGGAGTATCCAAATGTTACCCCCAAAAATTGAAAGGAAGAGAGGAAGACCAACAATGTCACGTCACAAATCAGGCGTCAAAGCAGCAGCCAAACGCAAAAAACGTTGCAGTAAGTGCGGTGTTCACGGACATTATCCGAAGACATGCAACGGTGGAGGTGGATGCGTTGCCGGGGACCCAGTACCGACTTGTCGCGAAGATCCTGCTGGAGTCAATGGGGATCCTGTATCGACCAGTCACGAATCTCCCGCTAGAGTCGTTTGGGAGCCCGTATCGACTAGTCGCGAATATCCCGCTAGCATCAGTTGGGACCCCATATCGACAAGTCACCAATGCCCCGATGGCGACGTTTGGTACCCCATAAGGATGAGTTGCGAATATCCCGCTTGCATCGACGGGGACCCCGTATCGACAAGTCACCAATGCCCCAATGGCGAGGTTTGTTACCCCGTAAGGATGAGTCGTGAATATCCCACTTGCGTCGACCCCGTATGAACGAGTCGTGACAATCCCGCTAGCGTCGATGGAGACCCCGTATTGACCAGTCGCCAATACCCCGCCGGTAGCGGATATGTACTTTAGTCTTAAATATCCGTAAACTATTCTCAGTCACGATGTTTCATATTTAAACTGTTTAATTTACAGACATTTCGGGTGTGATTTGCCTGTCGTGAAGATACGATTTTATGTTCGGTATTCAATAACAGAGTTACTGAGTGATCAAAACTTTTGAGCAATCTGGAAGATACCAACCAATATAACCATTACATACAAAATACAAAATAACAAAAATTGACAAAAGACCAAATAAGAGCAACTATTTGACTATTTGAGCGCGGCAACTTTGTCCTCGATATCACGAGCGATGTTGTCAAGGTCACGTTCGGCAGCACGTATAGCAACAAGTGTTGCTTTGGAATGATCGATTAGTAGTTTTGTAACCACGACAAAAATGGCGCCATGCACGTCGGCGATGCTTCCGGCAAGGTTGCCCATTAAGGCAAGGTCAATATTGGAGGGAACTTTGATATTGGCCGCGACATGAAGGGCAGCAGCAAAACACGAGGAGTCGGTAGCAACAGAAGCAGCGCCGGTGGCGAAGTGTTGTAAATCTTTATTGTCAGACAGTTAGACCGCGACGTCGGGAGTAGATGTGGTGTATGAATTTAGAACTTCGCCGGCTATATAGGCAGTTGAACTCGTGATGTTAGCAAGTGAGTCAAACATCTCAAGGACGATGCCGTCGAAGTCGATGAGGTTCATCCTAAATTAATGGATGTCGTGGAATGCGAAATGAAGGAAAGACAGTGCAAGGTTAAATCGTGACTGCACGTATTCGGAGCATCACATCCCGTGTCCATCGCGACTGCACGTATTCGGAGCGTCACATCCCGTGTAGTGATCAAGTGCCTCGATACGCGGCTAACCCACATTTAGGGTCTTATCCCAAATAATTCGGGCCTAGACCCAGGAGTCTAGAACAATTACGATGTACGATAAATACGCGACTGGACGTGTTGTACCCGAATAAGATAGTCGGGCCTAAACCCTGGACCTAGAACATTGACGAGAACTACGCGACTGAACGTGGTGTACCCGAATAGGTTGAGTCGGGTCCTAAACCGATGTGCTTTAAAAATGACGACAGCTACGCGACTGGACATGCTGTACCTGAATATTCTAGTCGGGCCCTAAACCCTAGACCCTAGAACTTTGACGAGAACTACGGGACTTGACGTGGTATACCCAAATACGTTAGTTGGGCCCTAATGCCAAGAGACTAGAACAGTGACGAGAACTACACGACTCGATGTGGTGTACTCGAATAACTTAGTTGGGCCCTAAACCATAGAGGCTAGAACAATTTCGACAACTACACGACTATACGTTATGTTCCCGAATACATCAGTCGGGTCTCATACCCTAGAATCATAAACAACTATGATCCAATAATTATTCCTAAATTCATCATCCTGACCTGTATCCTGATGTCTTGACCCCAATCAGAATGCTACAATTCCATTCTTTACATGTAATTGCACTATGTATGATTCATTCATCTCCAAGTCAAGATACTCCCACTAGTAATACAATGAAGTTTTTTTGTTCACAACAATCGACTTGTATGAGAATATAACCTTATCTCATGAGAAGATAATCTTATCACACATTGATTATGTCATCCTCCCACGCCATTTACTTTTATATTAGTGAATATATATTAATTATTATTTTATAGTTTTAAATGTTAATCTGTTATCCCGATAGTGTCGTGGTGATTACGACAACAATCGTAAATAATGCGACTACATGCGGTTAACTCGGTTACAGCATTCGGTCCCAGTACCCTACTTTTTTTCTCCCAGCTTTCTTAAATATCGACGAGCAGTCTGAATTTCCTTTTCCCATACATGTAACCCGAATAGCTGAGTCGTCGTACACACGTCATGCATCACAGGAACGACTACGTGCGGTGAATTCGAATACATCATCCGGGCAATACAGTCAAATAACGAATGATGATCTTTTTTTTTCCGGTGAATGTAAACCACGATAGTGTCGTCGTTCATTCGTCGGTAGATGCGATAAACGCGACTACACGTGGTGAACCCGGCATCGGTACTCGGGTGCCCATACCCTGAATTCTAAGTTTTTTGTCTTCTCCTGACCTAAGTTATTTTGATATATACGGTCGTAACTCGCTGACTATCATGAATCATCAAACAAAAATATATATAAATTGGATGATAACATTGATACGAAATACAAGGTCGATGTAATCCCGACATCCGACACTAACCCTGTAACCCACCAAAAGGTCCAAAACACAGAAACAAGTTTTTCATACCTCTAACATCCACTAGCAGAAGGAGCAGGACTGGAACTGAAATCCCAATATAATTCCAGAATTGAATCATCCACCCTCAATGTCACTAGAAGAGATTATATGAATTCCAGGATACATGCCGGCGGAGACAGGGGCTTCAAGTTCGTCGTCGTTGTCACTGCTGATGATATACATTTTAGGTTCCATGGCGGGGTCGGCAGGTGCTTCGGGGTCGTCGTTGTCGCCACTGGAGAAATCGCAGCAAAGGTCATTAATTGTGACGACGACGCCCTGGAGATAGCTGGCTACGACCTTAAGGGATGAGATGGCAGTCTTGAATGAGGCAATTGCTGCATCGTACGCGGGACTACGACAACGAGCCACATATTCTCTATCAGCCATCTCTTTGGAAATGCGGTCGACTTTATTGGCGAGCATGAATGCCATTTCCACGAACAACAGTGTCTTGGATTCGTCGTCGAATGCACTGGCTGCGATGTCGACAAACTCTGTGGCGTTAGAAGCAATAAAGGCAGTGCATGCGGCCAGTGTCCGCAGACCACCAGTGGCTGTCTGGCCGGGGACCTTGGCGCGATTACCTAGGATAATGGCTGCTCAAACATCTATAGCACGCACTTTAGATGCAATACCATTTAGTGTCTTGGCTCAGAGAAAACATGCGATGCATTTCTTATTATTACGCGCAACGGCTTCGGTATCAGACACATCTCGTTATCCGAACAAGCAGGCATATACGGCCAGGTCGGTGATTGCGGAGGCATAGTTTGTCGTGCATGCTACAATGTATGCGATGAGGTTTGCAAAAAGAATAATTATCGTGCTATCGGTGGCGTCAGCAACATCGGCCATCATCATCAACAACGCCGGCAGCAGATTTTTCAATTCTTCTCTCCGAGAATTTCGAGAGGAGAAATGATTAGCAGCTGACAAAGAAGGCAACACCGGGTTCCCGATGATGATTTATGTAGATGTAGATGCGATAATCGATGTGACAGTAGATTAGATACTCTGATAAATTCATTTCTACAAAATGTTAATAAAGAAAAAAATGTTTTATCAAATTGCTACATCTACATATATCGAAAATATCACACTGACCGAATGGTGACTTCGGTACTACCACGCCAGATGCGCTACCTCATTAATACAAAAAGTTGTTAATACAAAACTATTAGGTCTTTACATGACATCCTCAAATGGGCAATTCATTTTGGAAAATCGACGTGGCATAAAGTTCCCTATAATATTTCACTGTACCAGGATTCATGAATTTCTCAAAATGGTCTTTGATCCCCAACATGTGCAGTTCCAAGTTCCAGGATTCATGAATTTCCCAAAATGGTCTTTGATCCCCAACATGTGCAGTTCCAAGTTCTTGCACATGTAGTAGCGTTGTTTCCGTTGTTTATACAAAATCAGAACATACAAGCCATTAGTTACCGCCTAGCGATAGAAACACTATTATTCATACGATTATGT
>JAOYMZ010072134.1:0-12096 GCA_025802335.1 Pinguicula primuliflora | reverse complement strand
AAGCTACTCCAAGGTAGCTTTTGGCTTTTGGGCTTTTGGGAGCTTTTCCACTGTCAAAAGCCAAAATCGCAAACAGTATAAAAGGGGCTTCTGCTATTGAAAAGCCAAAAGCTGCTTTTGAGAAGAACTTGCAAACAGGCACTAACATGGACTATATGATGATCTTTATATCTTTGATTTTCCTTTCACTGTGTTCTAATTGTTGTTTGTTTGTTTGCCTTTTACTTCCCGTAGATACAATGCAATGATATATGAGGCATTAACTGCTCTCAATGCGCCAAATGGATCCGACTGCAGTTCGATTGCTGCATTTATTGAGGTTTGTCTTTAATGTTTTTCTTTGGGTGGGGGTAGGGCATAAACGAATTTCTACTTCTCAAGCTGGCTTATTGTTTGAAAACTAAACACTTTAATGGGTTTAGAATAATAGAAGAAGGTCCCTTAAGAGTCTTTTACTTCCAAACCGTTCGGAACATTACGTTGAGATGATAAGCCTAGGCACTTTGAAGTACTAATATTGGAAAATGTTTTTGGAACTGCATTGATATTGTTCTTCTCACATGATCCGCACTACCCTTGTGAGGATTCAATTATAATCCGTTTAATTGGATCAGAGGGTTGTGTCTGGGTTAGTATCCTTTCTAGTACATAGTTATCATGTTAATAGTAGTACTCACAGAAAAGTGAAAACCCTAAACCCCTCCTCATTGGCTGTCAATTGAACGTATTAATTAGCAAAAACCTGCACCAGCCTCCAGTTCCTCGGCTCAAAACCCAACTTAATCATGAATCCTTCTATTTCCTTGTTCAGATTCTATTTGTTTTCCCCTTGTTATAGTTTAAGTAAATGCAGATATTTGAATTTGAGTGAATCATAGTAGAGATTATGTGACGGAATAATAAAAAAAATGTGTCGGAGTTGTCAAAATTCATTCCACTAGCACTATGATCGAAAGAGTTCTCTGCCAAATTTAAAAGAAAGGTTGTTAACCTAGTCCGCTAATTGCTTATGGCTACTAACTGAAGCCACACCACCATTCCTTTACAAGGAGGATGTCATTGAACTGTATCCATCACCACGACGTTCCCTTACAAGGAGGGTGTCATTGAACTGTATTCATCATCACCATTTCTTTACAAGAAGGGAGGTCATTAAAAACTATATCCATCCACCCTTTGTTGCAAGTTGATATACGTTTATATGTATCCTTGTTAAAGTACTATCCCACAAACTAAAGGATCGTCTTTTGTAAAATTGGATTGCTTGTTAATCTTTGCTGTAAATTATGTCATTTTTATTATATGCATGAATGACTGTCAATGTCAACCAGAGGGCCATTGTGATGAAAAGGAAAATGAAGCCTTAAAAAGTTAACCTTAAACCTGTGTGTAAAAAAATGTGTTCCTTACCCTTTCATATGAGTGGCATCTTGGACGACATGCACATATGTAATTGATTTCATTGGGATATTATTGTGAATTTGAGATTGTTTCAAAATCTGAAACTTGATTCTTTTACCAGCTTATTGTTTAATGGTGTGATATATGTTTGATTCATCTTTGTAATACCCTTAAAAATGATTGTTAATACTACTCATATCAATAAGGTGTACCTACTTTTAGTTAAACGTGTTGGCTTTGGAGTAATTTTGGGCTGGGTGACCCCATGAGAAATTTTCCAGGGTGCACACGAGTGAGGACAAAGTATGCTGGAATGTCATGTATTGGTTTGTGGGTACAGTATGGGCAATTATTGGATGGGGCATGGGTGGGTAGAGACACCCATGTTGCCATAACGACCTCGGGGAAGGCCGTGGCATTTCAATCTTGATGATGTTTGACTGTATGCTTATATGGTGCATGATTCATAAAAATAATTTTCTTCTTTCTGTTGTTTCATGTCTTATGCAGCAAAGGCAGGAGGTGCCACAAAATTTCAAAAGGCATTTGAGCTCTAGATTGAGGAGGCTTGTGCTACAGGACAAACTCGAAAAGGTTAAGCCCATACTCACAAATTTTATTAGTTGAGTTGTCGATATTTTAATATTGCGTGTTTTATGCTGCACTTATGCTTCTCTGTAAGTTTATGGAGATTTTTATGTTTTTTCCGAACCATTTCCTTTCATTCACTCTATTCCCGAACTCTTGGGGTGTCTACTTAGCTGTGTTTTTATACGACTCTCCCAGCATGTCAGTTAAAAGTTTCGCCTAAATAATGTTTCCTTCATAGGGATATTCCATACTGTCTTTATTAAAAAAACTGCCACATTGTTTGATCTATTTGTTCTGGTACTATGTGCTCTTGAAGATCATCTGTCCTTACTTTTTACGTGAAAATAAACATTCCATGTTTGATGTTTAGTTGATTAGAAATGATAGGTTCAGCTGAATGAGTTCCAGTTTTCCTTCTCAAACAGCCAAGTTTAATGTCGTATACACATGGAAGAGATAAATTGTATTTGAATCCCCATTTCTCGATTGCAGGTACAAAATTGTTACAGGATGAAAAGAGAAGTTGACGCTAAAAACTTTACAACGAGACCGGTAGAGTCAGTGCCAAGAAAACTTCATAACAGACATATTCAAAGCATGGGAAATCCTGGAGAAACAGTGGATAAAGCTGCCATTTCTGCTGCTCGCGCAGTCGCAGAAGCTGAAAACAAATCAGTCGTGGCTTTGGATTCCGTGACCGAGGCAGAAAGGGTCACCAGAATGGCCGAAGATCAGGATTCGCTCCTTCAATTTGCTTTAGAGTGCGCAGAACAAAGTAATAACATTCTCATCTCTTGTTTTGTTCTTTACGTTTGAAGATTCGTGACATCGAACACACGATTCATCTGCATTTATTTTGATTTGGTTTTGGCTTTGTCAGGTATCCATGGTGATATCTTGATCAAGGCGTAGAATACTTGCTCCACTCCGTGTACGTTATTTTTCAGCTAGTTTTGGTTGGCGCCTGTGGTGGTATTTTGTTCAAGGCGTAAAATGCTTCTATCTTGTGAAGACAGACAACAGCACTCATCTTCGTCTTCCAAATATTGTAAATAGTATGCAGGTGGGTTTTGCTTTAGAATATTTAGTAATGTTATAACATGGATTTTTAATTGTTTCTAATATGTGACATAGGAATGGGAGGTGGCACTGGCAAATTTTCAGATTCTATATAAGACCTCCACCCGGGAAGTTAATTTCGTCCCGCCCGGGTGGGGTGATTTGGACCCGTCCCATCGTGGGATAGGTTGGACTGGACCCATCCCGTTGCGGGGCGAGTTTGGGTCCGGGTCCAAATCCAAGTTCAGGGGTGATGTACCGAGTGGCATGCTCCAGGCTCTATTAAATTTGGTTCTATTAATGAAAAACTTATGCATGAGCATAAAAATTTCATGTTGTAGAAAAGTTTGTCGCTCGAAATTTTTAAAGTCTAGTTAAAAATTGTTTAACCTGTGAAAAGGCATACAGAAATTATAGGTAAAGTCATCGGAATTTCATAGAATCATAAACATTTTTATTATATTGATTTTTAATTGGTGTAACCAATTTTAGCTGTGGACAAGTACATTGATGGAAATTGCAAATGAGTGTACAAATTGTGCAAAAATGAGTGGCTAGATAAACGGTCACATTCGTAAAATAAGTTAAAATAAAATTTCAATTGCACAATCATCTTTGTCACTTTAGTTTCACTGTTGTCTCGGTGAAAGTGACTATCTCAAATATCGAGAAGACTGAAGAGCTTTGAATATGGCTGTTGTCGATCTTCGTTATCGAAGTCATTTGTGCTGGGTCATTTTTTTATCAGAAATATGTTTTTGAAAAGTAACTTTAAAAAAAAATTGCAAAAGTTATTTTAATCTTTAAAAATAAATCAAAAATTAAATATATTTAAGTTTATCATAATAAACGTTGATACTAAATTGACAACTAACATAATTACATCCATTCCCGTCAACCCCAACCACCGTTACGGTTTTTCGGTCGTCGAAAAATACAAATTAACAATTTTCTTCTATTCTTTCCCATTCTAGGCTCAATTTTTCCGAAAATACATTCAAAGAGAGCGAGAGAGACAGAGCGACCGAGAGCATCAACAGACGTAGCGTGAATAGGGTGGATCTAATCCGTCCTCCATTTTTGAAGGTGCATTTGATTTTGAAATCTAGCTGATTTATAGATAAGATTATTTAGTTCTCGATAGGAGTCATTCATTTTGTTGTGAGAATTTCAATTACGTGATCCGAACATTCATTCTCTTGATTGATTAAGTCGATTTGTGGTCAAGAATACAGGCCGCAGTCTGCGTTCGGTCACCCAATACCTTATAGTCATGATTACCGTGCTTGGTCGAGTAACCTGACTCCTTGATTTTACGTATTTATATTATATATATGCTGCTCTGTTTTCTTTTATTTGCAAATGAAATTGATTTTATTTTATAAGATTGTAAATCTTAATGAAGTAAATGATCTTTTGGAGCTTATAGAAACAGACATAGACTGTAGTTTGAGAGTTGTTCAGATCGAGGAGAACCTATCGTTCGTATCTTTATTAGATCTCATTTACACCAGATATGGTCTTAGTAGAGATACAATAGATTTAGTTTTGCAGTACAATCCCTAAAAGAAGTTCGACCATGTAAAATCTACCATTTTTCTGTGTGATGACGGCGATGTTGTGAGATTTTTAAGCCAACGTGAGAACGAGAATTCAACAAGACACACCTTGGAAGTTGTTTTGCATCCTGATAAAGTAGCAGAATGCATACCTGAAACCCTGAACCAAGATGACACGCAGGCTGGCTCCATGGTTATGCCGAGATATTAGTCTGGAGCATTCGATGTGGCAACGAGTGAGATCAATGCTAACGGACTGGTTGCGCGTAAGCTCAACGTCAACGAGACATGAGTCTTGATGAATATTCAGGTCAAGTCATCTTGTATAGATGTGTTTGCAGCAACAAATTGATCCAGCACGAGATCACACAGTCTTAACTCGCCAGCGCCGGACTATACAAGGGTGCATGACGAGGAAGCTTGTCACGGCATGCATCTCCATGTTGTTCCCATCACTGCACTTTTTTCTTCCGCAAAGGTTTATGGCAAGAAGAGAGGAAGGTCAATTTCTCCGCATTTTACATCGAAAGGTGAAGCAAGAATGAAGAGCAAGAATCGCTGCCAGAAGTGCGGTGTCCTCGAAAAATATGCGAAGACATGCAACAGTGGACGTGTTGATAAGAAAAACGAAACGACAAGTGAATGGCAGGAGTGAGGCTACAGCCTACAGTTCATATCGTACCCTTTCCAATTTTTCATTTGCATGCTGAACATTTAATTGAGACTTAAGAATAAGGATTCAACTGTATCCATTTCCTCAATGTAGTTTTGAATTCAGTTGTATTCATTTGCTCAATCATAATTTATTCATTAGCGTAATCATGTTCTATAATATAATTCAGCACTTCCAATATGTCGGGTATAACATGGTCTACGAGTAAAACGGAAACCTACGTGGTGATTCCAGATACTACTTTTGGGTCGGGCTTCAGCCATTGTTCTATAATATAAGCTTGATAATAATTATATATTAAAGTTTTAGCCGAAACATTTATTCGTGCCCTTTCGACTGCATCTTCTACATCCCTTCTGCATGGGTCGATTCACGTATGTCATTTTTACTATTTGATTAGCCATGCAAAAATACTAACTCCAGTCGTGACACGAAATATCTCAGTATGAATTGCGCACTTGTACGACTCAGTCGTTGGCGACTCCAGTTGGTGGCAGAACAAATAATATCTAAATTCTGAATATCATATTTAAATATCCCGTATAGCATATTCGGAATACATACAATAATTATCCTGACCTCAGACAATCGTGGATATCCCGAAAGAGGCATTCGTGCTCCAGCTATCCTGTAATTAGCACAGCATCCGCTGTTCTATTCACGTCTGATGATAAGATCGCGACAATGCGTGGTATGCTCGGATAATTAAGTCGGCCCATTAATTATTCAATAAATACAATTATCGACAAGACCACAACCAATTGTGGTTATCCTGAAAGAGTTACTCGTTCTTCAACTATCGTGTAATAAGTTCATAATTTGTTGTTCTATTCACAACGAATGGTAAGAGCGCGACTATACGTGATAAACCCGGACATGCCGTCAATCACTAAACATTTAACAATAAACAACCCAACAGAGTTTTGTTATACCATACTTAAATTTCCGTATAGCATATTCGAAACAAACACAGCAATTATCCTGACCTCGAATAATCGTGGTTATCCCGAAAAAGGCATTCATGCTCCAACTATCCTGCAATTAGCACAACATCCACTGTTCTATTCACGTCTGATGGTAAGATCGCGACAATGCATGATATACCCAAATAATTAAACTAGCCTATTAACTATTAAACAAACATAGCTATCGACAAGACCGCAAACTATCGTGGTTATCTCGGAAGTGTTATTCGTGATCCAACTATCCTGTAATTAACACAACATCCGTTGTTATATTCACGTATGACGGTAAGATCACGACTATGAATGACAAACTCGTACAAGTCCATCGGTCCATTAACTATAAACACAGCTATCCTGTATAGCATATTCGGAACAAACACAGCAATCGACTCGATACGTCTAATCATGATTATCCCGGAATCGATACGTCTAATTGTGGTTATCCCAGATGAGACATTCGTGCTTCAACTATCCTATAATTAGCACAACATCAGCTGTACTATTCACGTCTGACTGTAAGATCGCAATTATGCGTGGTAAATCCGAATAATTTGGTCGATCCATTTGCTATGAAATAAAAACAACTATCGATAAGACCGCGACCCATCTTGATTATCCCAGAAGCATTATTCGTTCTCCAACTATCCTGTAATAAGCACAACACCTATTGTTCTATACACGTCGGACGGTAAGAGTGCGATTATATGTGGTAAATCCAAACACACCATCGGGCACTAAACATTTAACAATAAACAACCAACCAGAGTTTTGTTATACCATACTTCAATATCCTGTATAGCATATTCGGAATAAACACAACAATTGACTCGATACGGCCAATCGTTGTTATCCTGAATGAGATATTTGTGCTCCAACTATCATGTAATTAGCACAACATTCGCTGTTCTATTCACGTCTGATAGTAAGATCGTGACTATGCATGGTAAGCACAGATAATTTGGTCGAACTATAAAACAAACACAGCTATCGACTAGACCGCGACCCATCGTGGTTATCCTGGAAGAGTTATTCATGTTCCAATTATCCTGTAATAAGCACATCTTTATTTTATTCACGTCGGATGGTTAGAGCACGACTATACGTGACAAACCCAAACACACCTTCGATCACTAAATATTTAACAATAAAAAACTTCCAGAGCTTTGTTATACCATACTTAAATATCTCGTATAGCATAGTCGGAACAAACAAGTCATAAAAATATTGTCTCTAATCCCACCAATGGTAAACCCGCATAAGTCAGTCAGTCCATTAACTATATATACAAGACCACAACCACAAGTGATAAAATATTGTTTTCAATCCCACAAGTGTCTGAGCATACTTGTATCCATATGCATGTTTGTCCATTCATACTCACTTGACGTGATATACCCGAATATGTCAATGACAAGAAATATGCGACTGGACGTGGTATACCCAAATATGTCAGTCGGGCCCTAAACCCCAGAGACTTGAATGATGACAATAAATACTCGACTCGACGTGGTATACCCGAATTGGTCAAGTCAGGCTCTAAATCCAAGAGGCTTTAACAATGATGATAACTATTCGACTGGATGTGGTGTACCCGAATAAGTTAGTCAGGCCCTTAACCCTAAATGCTAGAACAATGACGAGAACTACGCGACTAGATGTGGTATAACCGAATACGTTGAGTCGGGACCTAAACCCTTGAGGCTAGAACAATGATGAGAACTATGCGACTCGACATGGTGTACCCGAATTCGTTAGTCGGGCCCTAAACTCTAGAGACTAGAACAATTTTGATAACTACGCAACTAAACATGGTTTACCCAAATACATCAGTCGGGCCCCATACCCTAGATTCATAACAACTAGGATCCAATAATTATTCCTAAATTCGTCTTCCTGACCTATAACTAATCATTCTTGAGTCTTGACCCCATTCAGAATGCCACAACTTCATTCTTTACATGTAATTGTCCTATGTGTGATTCATTCACCTCCAAGTCAAGATAATCCTACTAGGAATACAATGAAGTTTCTGTGTTCACAACATATGTATGAGAATATAATCTTATCTCACGTAGTGCGTCCAAAATAAGTGATATTGGCACATGTATCATTATGCCATCCTCCAACACAATTTACTTTTATATTAATCAATATATATTAATTATTAGAAAAATTTTATTTTAAAAGTTAATATGTTACCCCGAATAGTGTCGTGATGATTACGAGTGCAATCGTGAATACCATGACTACATGCGGTTAACCTGGTTACAACATTCGGTCCCATTACCCTACTTTCTTAACTTTTTTTTGATAGGTAATGTCGTTGAGGGGATTTGAACGCATGACCTGTGAGTGCAATTATCACTCCCATGACCACTAGGCCAACCCTCTTTGACACCCTACTTTCTTAACTATCAACGGCTTGTCTGAATTTTCCCCATACACATAATCCAAATAGCTGAGCCATTGTAAACACGTCATGCATCACAAGCACGACTACGGGCAGTGAACCTAGATACATCAGTTGGGCCCTAAACCGATAGCAAATCTTTTCAGAGACTGCACGTGCGCGTGTAATCTTTCTATGATCTGTGCGAAGTTGCGTCTTTTCACTAACAGTGCGCGTCTTTTCACTAACAGAGCGTGTCTTTTCATTTTTTTTCATATACCACGTCCACGATGCAATTATGATAATTCTAGTCCCTATAAATATATGCAACATCCAACTAGAAATTTGCTCCTCATTCACAACATGATTGTCAACGTCGCTTTCTTTTCTGATTCCATTCTCGCCAGAATAAGACTCACCATATTCTTATGCGTCATTACCAATGAACCTCCACTTTTACAAGTGAAGTGGTTCTGGTGTGTGTTCCGACATAAAAAGAGCTATCCAGATTCTAATATTTCATGTTTTCAGTCAGTGGCACTTTTGGCGCAAAATCTCACAGAGAGGCGAGAATCTTCCTCAAAGTGGAGGAGAAGAAACTTCATAATAATATATAGCAAATGAAGTGTCGGCAGAAGGATTCCTTTATTTCCCGATGGTGCAGAGTAGCTTTATAGTTCAGGGGAAGAAACTTCATAATAGTATATAGCAAATGAAGTGTCGATAGAGGGATTCGTTCATTTCCCGACGGTGCAGATTAGCTTATAGTTTAATTAATTTCATTATGTATTTTGTTCGGATTTTGTTGATCGTATTAAGGCATTTGTTTTTTAATGTGACAAGTCGTATCGATTTTGTGAAATTCGTTCATACACATTGAATTGAATTAAAAGTCAAACCACATCAAACACCCTAATGTGTACATTGTTACGGTTCCAAGCATCTTTCAAAAATCAATACACCATATAGTTTCCGATAATTTTACAGTGCATCATTATTCATGTAGTTCTTGGGATTTTTGATGTCCATCATGTCCAATTCAATGTTCTTGCACATCTAGACCCCACATCCTTCGCTGTATATAAACCAATGAAATAAACTATTAATGAATTAAAACAATAATTGACACTTTCCCAATATATGAGTGACTGAAATAAACTTATTACTCTATGTCCGCATGATCAGATCAAATCTCATAAGAAAGGGATCCTCGGAGATACGAGCATTTCCATACGTCTTCTATGAGTAGCACACCCCACATGGTACTTTCTAAAAAGGCTTCAGAATCTCCGGGATCAGTGTGCATAATGGATGCAACAACTTTTGGATTTGATCGTCTGAATACGTAGTTGGCTGATTGTCAATTATGGTGATCCGACCTTCTTCCAAGTGCAAGACAGCCGCCACCCAATGTGACTTTTTCATAAGCCAAGGTACATACATGGTCTTGCAAGTCAACCACGTTGGTCCCTTACCGGAGGTAAGTTTCACGTATTTTTTGAACATCCCGTATAAGGATTTCATTCTATTCATTCATGCATAATATTTCTTGTCATCCCAGAATGCATTGATAAGGCTACAAAGCACAGTCGGGTTAAGTGCAACATCTCGTGGGAAGATGTTCTTGTATTTTTCAGATCTCTTCCTCATAAGATAAAAGATTTCATCAGCATGCTGAGAGAAAGTGAAAAACCAACCATTAGTATGGTACAACTAATGGTTATATAAATGACTAGAGCAAAACTGTCAAAATAATTACTTACCGCATCCTCCAGTCAAAAATCTTTTACCTTAAGGTTTGTGAAGAATTTTGGTTCCAGGTACATGAAACCACCACAAATGTATTTCGGACAACGTGTTGCATCACTCGTATTCATCCAACTTGTTAGACATTCCAAATATTGATTGAATTCATTTTCCGCACCGGTAAAGGCATCTGGATTGTAAACTGCCTTCGTCCTCTTAGTTTTTGGCCGTGGAAATATCAAGTGTTGGTGTTTCGATAACCCCATTTTCTCTTAGTACTCCAAATTGCTTCTTGTTCTTCATCAGTTTCTTCATTTACGAACGGTGCAGATATAAACTTAGGTTCTTCATCGTATATGTCTTCCGGATGTACAGGATCAGGTGGCAAATCCATGCCTTCCAACCATCGTGAAGGGCTGCCTTATATGTACGTGTACGTATTCTCACTTGCGGCACTAGATGACTCCATAGAAGCGGCGAGTGGCTCCACAGAGGTGATGAGTGGCTCCAAAGAGGTGACAGTCATGCTAACGTGGTTGTCAACTGGCTTGGTTTTGAGACATTCCAGACTCTGAATTCTGTTCCGCAACCCTTCAATTTCCCTTTCTTTCACTACACAATCATGATGATAAACTTTAACAATTGCATCAATTTGGTTTTTAATGTGGCCCTACACCCCATCAAAAATGTTATGAAATTCCAGAGTTCATCCACTATCTTCTTATTTTACACGGAGGAATTAGCCTTGGAACTGAGAAATGCAGTCCCTTGACTCGTTGCAATTGGATGTGGAGTAGTAGGATGAGAATCATGAGATGGTTGTGGCAAGGCATGGAGCTGCCTTTCCTCAGCTGATAGATCGTCTTCTTCTTTGTGGGAGTCGTCTGGAAAACTTCCCAGACCCAGACGTGTTGATAATTCCACCAATTTAGCGATTCGCTTATCCGTACAGTCAGGTACATCCTCAATATCCTTCATATATGACATCCCACTCTCTTCCCTTGAAGGTTCCAGGATCGAATAAAGGACACCGTGGGAGAGAAATCGAGAAAATAATTGTTAGGTTAGGAACATGCATCGTTCGTACATGGCCCCGAATACGCAGAGTGGGTTCATCCTGACAGGCATGTATACGGGTCCGCACAATCATGCTTAGGGTGGGTGAATCACGACTGGCGTGATTTACCCAGAATAATGTATATGAGAATTTTGAATGTTGCGCGTCGTTTGTGCATGACCCCGTATATGCAGGGTGGGTGAATCACGACAGACATGATTACAAGAATTATGAATGTTGCTGTCTGATACCGTATACGGTATCAGAGATGCACGTAAATGTCACCCCGAGTCGAGGCCTGTGGTTCCTTATCCGTTTGTTTCGGAAAGTATCAATGATTTCATCCTGACTGCTCACCGCTGGACAACAACTCCAGTTCAGGCACCTACGAAATCTCATCGTGCTTCCATCACTTATACTACTGTCACACATTGGGGTGAGCTTGGTAATTGCCTCCAACGCCCAAATCTGTTTCAATGGAATACACATACTTCTTAGGTACATCTTCACATTAAACTCTATATATGAAAACATTAATAAATGATAAACGACTCACATGTAAAGCAAACTGAAAACCTATTGATCTCGTTGTAGTGCGTGATCAAATAAATAACTCGTAAGCATACAAAATACACCCCCGAGGTCGAATCTCTCAA
>JAOYMZ010072123.1:0-12097 GCA_025802335.1 Pinguicula primuliflora | reverse complement strand
AGCTATAATCTTAGTGTTTAGGGAATGAAATGATATAAACTAATGCATGAAATAAGCCCTAAATAGGTACTTATCAGCGGTCTGCCACGTCCTTTATATTGATAAATGGTAGTCCCTCAAAGGAATTCAGCCCCCATAAGGGAATCAAGCCATGGGATCCCATATCTCATTTTCTATTCTTGATTGTGGCACAAGGGTTATCATGGATGATGGACGAGGCTGTTGAGCAGCAATTGGTTGAAGTTCTTTGGGTTGGGTAGATGGAAAAGTGTGAAGGGTGTGAAAGTGGTGTTAAGATGTTTTGAAATATTGTTTGGGCTAAAGATAAACTTTGGAAAGAGTAAACTTATAGGAATAAACATGTAGGAGGATGTGATCAAGGACATGGAGATGTATTTGAAATGTAAGGTTGGGTCTCTTCCTATGGTATACCTTGGACTACGTATAGGGGCTAGAGAAAATCAGGCTCTCATGTGGAAAAAAGTGATTAACAGAATGAGGAAAAGAGAGGAAAGCTGGAGGTATAAAAATCTTTCAATGGGGGGAGACTGTTTCTTATTCAGTTAGTGTTATCATAAATGTTCCTTTGCATAGGAATTTTTGTGGGGAGTGAGTAATGAAGAAAAAAGAGTGTTTTTGGTAGCTTGGGAAAAAATATGTCTAACCCATTGATAGGGGGCTTGGGGTTACACAAGGTGGAAGAGATGAATAAGGTAATGTAAGGAAAATGGATGGGAAGGTGTTTAGAGGACAAGGATTCCTTATGGAAGAAAGTAGTAAAGGCAAATTATGGAAGAGGAGGTGCTTTAGTAGTAGGGCAAAAGCGTGAGCTCTGGGGAGATGCAGGAGGAGTGAGGGCACAACGAGGGAGGGAGAGGGAGGTTTCTGAACATTCTCTGTGGTGGAGAGGGGTGCAAAATATAGTGAGGGAACAATGGGTAGAGGAGATGGTCGTGAGATGGAAAGCATATCAATTTTTGGGAGGATAAGTGGTGTGGGGGGAGGGTATTAAAATTGGACTTTCCAAGGATATATACATTTGATAGGATTAAGGAAGGTACTGTTGCTGAACATTCGAGGTGGGATGGAGAGAACCATATTTGGTCATAGGAGTGGAGACGTCAACTATATGAATGGGAGATAGGGGAAGTGGAGGAGCTGAAAGCACTACTAACTAATGTTTCCTTGCAAGTCCATAATAAGGATAAATGGGTGTGCAAAGACAGTGTTAATGGAAGATATGAAGTAAAGCTGGTTACTGGATGCATCAATGAGCTTCTGCCTGATTTGTATGAAGACGAGATGCAGCAGAATTTGGAAAAGAGTTGGAACAAATTTGCTCCAAAGAAGGTGGCGGTTTTCATCTGGCGGAAAATCCAGAATCGGCTGCCAACATTGGAAAATCTGCATCGTCCCAGTATCATTGCAGAGGTTAGAAACACAGAATGCGCAAGGTTCTCTCAAGTCATGGAAACTGATATACATCTGTTTGAAGTGTACAAATGTGTGAGAGAAGTCTAGCATCTTGTATCAGATTGGCTCGACCTGCAGGAAGTGTTGGGAATGAGGAGTGTCCCTGTTGGTTTTTGAATACTTACAACCGGTTGATGTAAACATGGCAGCATGGTGGGCTATTTGGATGGCAGTGATGTGGGTGTTGTGGGGAGCGCGCAATGAACTTCACTTGCATGAAGAAGATGTACAGACACACAGGTTGCTACAACTTGTACAAACGGCATTATGGAAATGGTTTAAAGCTGCGTGGGGAGATAAGTTTATATTTGGAATATGTATCTGATTGATGAATCCACCGGGCTTGTCTGGTAGGGTGCAGATAAATGCAATTTTTTTGCTCTTGTGAAGTGTTCATTACATAATTTAGTGAATAAAAATTTTGCTTAACAAAAAAAAAACATCAACACAATAAGATATTATTTGTCAGATGTTACTCAAATGTAGGTTTTGAAAAAGAAAGTGGTTCAGACGGCCAATGACGAATTGATTCTTATTAAAGGAATCGGGGCTATTGAGATATCCCCATCTATGAAGTTACCAAATTGTTTATATGCACGTTTTTATCTTATATATTGCTTTCGACAAGCCATAAGGACCTAAATTGTGTGGTTAAAATGTAACCTTCATTTTGTGTTCAATAGGATATCCGTTCAAAGATGATAATTGGACGTGACACTGAAAGAAATGACTTATACTTTGTGGACGAAGTCGACCCGATGGGAAGGAACTCTTGACACAAGGATCTCCCGATTCTTATAGTTGATTGTAGCATCGACGTCTTGGTCGCCCATCCCACAAATATCTTCGCTGATATATCCTAAGACTTCTTGCATTTCTTTTCATTGTGAGACATGCATTTTAGCTCAAAGTCATCAACAACCCTATTTATCTTCAAACAGTCGTATGCCGAATATTTTTTTCATTGATACATTCTGATGTGTGGGGTTTGGCTCCTGTTGTTGGGGTCAAGGATTTCGTTATTTTTTTGAATTTATTGATGAATGTTTGAGGATGACATGAGTTTATTTTCTTCAACATAAATCTCAAGTATTTTAGAAAGTTACCCAATTTTATCATATGATTCTCACCCAATTTCATACAACAATCTAAACTCTTGAATCTAATAATGGGAGAAGTTTTTGAACCAGTCTATGAAAACATTTGTTCTAAAAAAAGGAATGTTGCATCAAATGACATGCTCTTATGCTCAAAAACAAAATAGTGTGGTAGAGCGGAACAATCATTTTCTCCTTGAGATTACACGAGCCCTTATGATTGAGTTCAGGGTTCCTTCTGCTTTATGGCCTGAACCTGTGTCCACATCTGTGTTTTTAGCCAATTGACTTCCTACATAGGTTTTAAATTTTCGTACACCTATTCAAATATTATCTGAAAAATCCCATGTCGGTCCACCTTTATCGTTGACTCCCCGAGTATTTGGATGCACAGCTTTTGTTCATATGTCAAAGGTAAATAAATCCAAGTTTGATCCTTATGCTTAGAAGTGCAAGTTCATAGGCTATGGGATATCTCAAAAGGGGGATCGTTGTTATAACCCACACACATGCCACATGATTGTTACCATGGACTGTGGCTTTGTTGATACATAATAATTCTCCATACACCTAGCCAGTGTAGGATTTAGGTGGAGGTGAGTAGTAAAGTTGACTCACTCGATTAGCTCACAAGCTTATCTATCAGCAAGCTACACATTCCATGACTGAGCCTCATGAGCCGTCCTATCCTATTCCTTCATCCACATCAACTCATGTACTTGTGCCACCTTTCACCCATACACATTCTCTTTTCGAACGACAAAAAAGGAAACCAAGTCCCAAAGCCCCAAATGAGTACGTATTTGTTTTATTTTACCGCATAAGACGTTTTCAAATATATCTAACTATAATCTTATATTTTTTGTAAAAGAAACTGGCCCCTGAAGTGCAGTCTGGTGGATATTATGACTAGCGTTACTGTAATTTAATATTTGATGTATCGTTTATTAAGACAATGTATCAATGAATAAATTCAATAAAAAAGCTCATTACGAGAAGTCCAATACAACAAGTGCAATGTCAATGCAAATAGTTCAAATTAAATGTTTCTACAGAATTTCCCACAAACTAAACGTCTCAAGCATCATATTTTTAAGATATTTATTCTCATCAGCAAACTTCGCTTCGTCGTCCCTCATAAGTAAATGTGTTGTTGGACCAATAAGCACATTGTTTGCGAGCATGAATGTTTTAACATGAAAATATACTCTCTTCCACCATGCAAACTAGTCTTTAACTTGAGGATGATTGGGGGTCATCTTTAAAGTAGTCATAAGCCTTACTCCCATATCGGTGCACGAAACTAGGCTTCAAACTAGAAAGGAATAATTCACAATTGTCACAATCCTCATCCCGAATACCACATTCTATTACGAGATTGATTACTACTTTTAATATGCATTCTAACCATTTCCTATTCCTAATCGAAGGCTGTTAGTTGCTAAATACTGTTGTTAAGATAGTTAATCATGCTTGTTTTTTTTAGAAGACTGAGAGTTTGAAGTTACCCTTTTTGGAAGGGCCACGGGAGTCAGAAGTTCTGGGAGGGGAGAGTCGGAGACGGTGTCATATTGAATAATTTTTTTTCACATATTAAATAATTCGTTCCAACGCAACCGCATATAAGAAAATTTGCACTGCTGGTAGATCCTCGATTCTGGAGGTAATAAGGGCTTGGATTCAAATTTCAGGTAAAATCAACATCGCAAGGAACCCAACTCAAAGGGGCTGTAGCTAAGAATTCCTTTCTAACACGGTCTCTTAAATCAAAGCAGAAGTATTCAACAAAGTCCCTGAATTCAACTCATTAATGCGCATCGTATACACATCGGTGTTATTCCCGCATGTTACACTGTATATACACAAACTGGAAGGAAGTTAGGATCTTGTGATTTGTAATTCCTGTGGGATCCGTGGGATCAGTGGAATAGATTGCCGACCATGACCGCCAGAGGTCCGGTTGACCGCCGGAACATGAGAGAGATTATCTGCGACGCCTCTGCGGGTGCTGCGGCGGGTAATTCAATCTGATTGGGGTTGCTCTCTTGTTTCTTTTTTCGGTTCAATTGGGGCGATTGGTTTGATTATTATTGGTTTAAACTTCAGGTGCCATAGCAGCTACAGCTATGTGCCCATTGGATGTAATAAAGACGAGGCTTCAAGTTCATGGCTTGCCTGAAGTACGACATTCTGGCATGAGAGGTACGTCAGCTAACGACTACAATTTCCTCCCTGCATCTGTCTTGCACTTTTTACTTAACTAGAATAAAGGAATCTAATGTTGTCGCAGTAGGTTGTTTATCTTGTTCTGTTGCTGTATAATTTGGTCACTTGTTCTCTTCTGATCTTGGGATAAATATAATTGGGGTTATCTGTTTAAGGTTTTGAGGCATAATGGATTTTCTATAATAAAATGAGCTTGTTCTGTTTTAGATTATATCTTAATACATGGATCATTTGGCTGTTTGGTAGTCCTAACTCCTATCTTTCTATGAGTTGCTTGAAGTAACTTATTCATTTTTATTTGTGCATCAGGCAGTGTTATTCTTGTAAGCATGAAAAATATATTGCGAAACGAAGGGGTGAATGGTCTCTACCGCGGTCTGACGCCAACATTAGCAGCATTGCTTCCAAATTGGGCGGTGGGTTTCACCTTACGCAATTGTCTATTTCTTATTGAATCAGCCAGTAATTACAAACTGTGATTTGAAAATTTATTGAAACTTTTTCATCATTTACATGTGTGGGAGATAGGTTCAGCTTTCAACTATGCTACTGTCATCTATATTCTATCCTTAACTAATTATATTTATTATTTCTCTTCAGTGACAGTATTCATCTTCTGTAGGTTTATTTTGCAGTTTACGGTCATCTCAAAGAGATACTACATTCATATGGTAGGTGGCATATTCCTCTGAGTGTGTCGGTAATTTGTTACGTGCCTTAGAACTAGATTTTGCGATTCTTTCTATGATCGTATTTTGCAAAATATGCAGATGCTAGCGGCGACCAGCTTCCTATTGGTTCGAACATGATTGCTGCTGCAGGAGCAGGTGCGGCAACTGCCATTGCCACAAATCCATTATGGGTTGTTAAGACACGACTTCAGGTATGTTGGTGAAAAAACTAATCTTTATAAAAATATTCTCAATTGTGAACCCAATACGATTCGTCATAATTAGACTTGATCTTTATGGGGCATGAATTTTGTAATCTTCTGCTTCAAAAGTGCTCTGTTGAGTTTCGTGTTACTAGACTGAACCTGTATTAGCTTCTTCATGGTCGTCACCAAATATTTAATTTATCTGCTCATGGCACCAGACATTTTGTGTTTGCATTCTCTCTATCCTATTTTGCTTGAAACTGATCTGGACTTCATAATATGGTTAGACTCAAGCTTTGAGGCGAGATGTGGTACCCTATAATAGTATATTTTCTGCATTGAGACGCATTGTACAAGAAGAAGGATTTCGGGGATGGTACAGGTCAGTCTTCAATTGTGTTGAAAAAAGTATGAAAACAAGTTCCATGCCGACCTAGCAAAGCCCCATCAAAAAATTCCTTAACACAGCAGTATTTTCCTCGTTCAAAGACGATTGATTTCCTTGTCGTTGTTGTTAAACAGTGGTCTGTTGCCTTCATTGGTTGGGATTAGTCATGTTGCTATCCAGTTCCCTGCTTATGAAAGAATAAAGTACTACTTGGCTAAACGAGGTAAGAACCTTCTCTACTGCTTCTATTTTTCTGTGCAATTATTCAAAATTCTTGTGCATTTGGGACCTCGATTACGTCGTTGCTTTAGGTAGAGAGCTTATGCTTTGGGTTCTGGATGATTCACGTCTAATTTTTTTTCCTCCCATTCCTTTGCCCTACATGAAGAGAATAAAACTTGCAATGAGCTCAGGCCCTGGGAAGTTGCTGTTGCCTCATCATTATCAAAAATATTTGCTTCTCTATCGACTTATCCGCATGAGGTAACACATTTGTCTGGTTGCCAGCATTTTCTGTTTGTTTCTTGGATATCCCAATTCATCTGTAACCTCTGTACCAGGTCATCCGTTCTAGGCTACAAGAGCAAGGCCAAGCTCGCAACTCCGAGTCAAAATACGATGGTGCTATAGATTGCATCAAGAAAGTGTTCAAAAAGGAAGGTATACCTGGGTTTTATCGTGGTTGTGCTACTAATCTATTGAGAACAACGCCATCTGCGGTGATAACATTCACTAGTTATGAGATGATACATAAGTTTTTGCTGCGTGTGTCATCTCCAGAACAGAAACATCCAGAGCCTAATTCTAAAACCGATAATGGTATCAAGTCTCCGAAGGCAACAACGGGCCAGGGAGAAAACGATACTCGAAACCAATCTGTAAATCCATCTAATGAAAGAACTAGTGTCATTACTCAGGGTAGTAGACAGATTAACCGCTAGACACTGTATTCATGGCATTCATTGGCTTTAGAATTTGGGGTGAATAAGTAGCAATTCTACAACATAATGAGCAGCAGTTGCTTTAGTAGGGCATTTACTGTGCGGGAAAACGATTTTGGCGTGTTTCTTTTTACTAAGTTCGACGAAAACCCGTAGACTAGCCCCGACTATGGATTCGATTTTTCCCGCTATGTGATAGTTGAGTTTTCTGCTCCTTTGTTACCTGTAATGAAGCTGAACATTATTCTTTTTTATTGTTATGTAGTAGTTTTGAGCGTACTGTTTCTTAATTACCTGCAGTGAAGTTGAGCAATATATGATGATGCAAATGAACAAACAGGACATCTAATGCAACTACTATACAACATTTTTTAGCAATGCCAACTACTATACAACATTATCTTATTTATTTATTTATTTATTTACTATGCGTAACAGTCACCACAGTGGCGTTGTGTAAGAAACTAACAGAGAAACAAATGGTGAGTTTGTCTTCATAATTCTTTGTCATTTACGTTCGATGAGAAAGCAAAAGGACGCAAAGCTCTCACACGATTGAACTTGTTGTAGTTGAGCTAGAACCATGCCATACATCTATCACAGCAATAAGTGAAGTCTCTCCGATCCTGCAAAGGAGATGATCGAATCAGTTCAGGGTGGAAGAAATTAGATAAGGCAATTGCGAAAAACTGGAGAAAATAGTGCACTGGGCTCATATATAAATATAATTGGTCCTTGTGAGAATCAATTGGGCTCAAAAGCCCGATTTGTACAAAAATTCTGCAATTCAGTTTTTTTTTTAAATACAAATTTCTTGCTTATAAAAAAAAATAGGTGAAGTCTGATCATTAATGTGCTTCAACAGGCTAGCGCCATCTGTTTCTGGGGAAGCAGGAATATTTCTTGCCACAGTGCGGTTAACCCTAGCTTCTCTTATTTTCTCGTATGTGCTATCTTCAACAACTTGAATATCCTTCAAAATAGTCAACGCTTCATCCATTGAGGGCCTCACTACCATTTCCATGAGAAATGCTAAAACTCATGTCTTTTTTGCACCACAAATGCATGCCCCTCTCAGGTGTAATGTGGGTTCCACATATCAACATGTGGGGCCAACAACTATATGAGCCAAGGGTGCATTCGTGGTGCAAAAAAAAAATCGTGTTGTATAGTAGGACTATTTTTCTAGCTATAGATACTAGAAAGTCAACTCAGCAACGACAATTTTCATCCTCGTTAATTGGGCATATGGCCAATATCCGATAGATGGATCTATAAGCTCATTGAGTGCACATCCCAGAATCTGATTCATAGTCAAGTTAGCCATGCCAATGGAAGTTTATATCAATAGCAGACATTGAGGATACGAGCTCAATGAGGACAACACTGAAGTTGTAAATATTATTGGGTGAATGCCTTGAAAAGGCAAGGACCTTTGTCCCACATGGAAAGTAGACATCAAGTGAGATGGGTATAAATACATTTATCCTCAAATCGGTTTATGTAGAGTTGTTGAGGAGATGGACTTGCCCCCACACGCGCGTCGCCGTCGCCGTCGCCACCGCCACCGCCAGGCCCGGTCCACGCACGCTTGCCCGGCCCGGTCCGATTGCACGCGTGTGTGTGTGCCTGCGGACCTGGGCCACTGGCTATCCTCTTGCGGACCTTAAATTTTTTTGGTCTCTCTAACTTGCAAAGAAAGAATTATTTTCGTGGGCCAAAATGTATACGCATTTTCCGGAACATGTTGGACTCTACGAGATCATGTTTAAGTAGGAAGCAAACTCTTGCAATCCCTTCTATAAATATGGATCCGTCTAGGGTTGAACACACGCAGAAATCAGTAGCTGCATACACGAAAATAATTCTCTCTCCAAGTTCGAGTTCGAGCAAGGTTTGGTATCTTCTCCACCTTCCGGCCACGAGTGCATGTGTTCGGAAATTGCTGTGAGAACCTTCGGGAGCGACCGGCATTTGAACAATTAGCACCACGGTTGTGCCGAATTCGCTTTCAAGGCAGTGGTGACGGCCACAGCACAGCGCTACAGGATCGTTGATAAGTTCTCGTTTTTCTTGATAAACTGCAGTATTTCTCCAACAATTTGAAAGCGAATTATTACTGTAATTTATCATGGCTTCTGCTTCTCGTTCAGTTCCTGATTTGTCAAAATTGGAACCCCTGGACAGTAGTAACTTTAAACGTTGGTCTCAAAAATTGCTGATATTTTTCGAATCCCTAGATCTCGATTATGTGTTAACAGCTCCCTCGGGTCCTCCTATCATTGGTCCTTTAAATGAGATCGAGGCTGAATAGAATGCTCGGAATACAATGAAGCTCGAGAAAGACAATAAAACTATTCGTGGTCATCTGCTCAATCATATGGTCAACAATCTGTTTAATCTATTCGTCATTCACAAATCTGCAAAAGCCATTTGGGATACCCTTGAAAACAAATATGATGCTGATGATGTTGGGAAGAAGAAATATGTTGTCGAAAAATGGCTCGCCTATAGGATGGAGGAAAACAATCCTATTATGGATCAAGTTCATATCTATGAGAATTTGTGTGCCGATGTTCTTAACGAAGGGATGAAGATATGTGAGGTTTTTCAGGCGAACGTCCTGCTTGAATGATTTTTACCATCTTGGGCTGACTACAAGAATCATTTAAAACACAAGAAGAGGGACTTGACACTGCAAGAGCTTATCAGTCATATGAGGAAGGAAGAGGCTTATCGCTTAAAAGATAAAAATGATTCTGATAATGCTGATTTCTCTATCGCTCATCTTATTGAAACAGATCGCCCCTACACAAAAACCCAAGATGTAGGAGGCAAAAGGAATCTGGCTGATCGTTTCAAGCAACAGAGGAAGATGCCGAGATTTCAAAGAAATGATTCTAAACTGATCTGTTTTTACTGCAATGCACCTGAACATAGGGCCTACAACTGCCCAAAGCATAAAATTGCCCTAAAGAAGAAGACTCGTCCTAGTGCTGCTCAAGCCAACCTTCTCGAAGATGATGATGATCCAATTGTGGTCATGATAAGCGTAGTCAATCTAATTGAAAACAAGGTGGACTGGATTGTGGATACTGGAGCAAATCGACATATCTGCACCAACAGAGAGCTCTTCCAGGAATTTGAAGAAGCAAAGGAGGGTCAACAATGCTATATGGGAAACTCGAGTACATCTGTTGTCCTTGGGAAAGGAAAGGTCGTGCTGAAGCTTACATAAGGGATGCTCTTGCACTCACTGAAGTGTTGTATGTTCCATCTCTACGTCGAGACATAATCTCTGGAGGTCTCCTCAACAAGGCTGGAGTTAAACAAGTAATTGAAGCTGACAAGTTAGTTTTAACTCGTAATGGGAAGTTTGTTGGCCAATGACTTTTTGTGTTGAATGTACTCTCTGATGAGGCTAATAAAACTTCTACTTCTGCGTACCTGATTGAGTTTATTGATATTTGGCATGCTCGGCTAGAACACGTTAACGTGGCCTCAATGATAAGACTAAGGACAAAGTCTCTAATTCTCGCAGTGGACACAATTAGTTTTTCGAAATGTGTCATATGTGTTGAAGCAAAGTATCACAAAAAGCCCTTCAAAATGGTTATCGAGAGACAAACCGAACTTCTTAGACTTATACACTCTGATCTCGCGGATTTCAAGAATATAAGAAGCAGAAATGGTCATCACCACTATTTGACTTTCATTGATGATTATTCCAGATACTGTAGAGTATATTTATTGAAGGCAAAGGATGACGCAAAGGATGCCTTTATGAGATTTAAGGTGGAAGTAGAAAATCAATTGGACAGGAAGATTAAGAGATTTAGATCTGATAGAGGCGGGGAATATGGTTCCATCCCCTTAAAGAATTTTTGTGAAAAGAATGGCATAGTGCATAAGGTAAGTGCTCCACGCACCCCCAACAGAACGGTGTTGCTGAAAGAAAGAATAGGACTTTGAAAGATATGATGAATGCAATGCTTCTGAGCTTTGGGCTATCCGACGATATGTGGGGGGAGGCAGTCCTCACAGCCTGTCATATATTAAATCGAGTACCTCACAAGAAGTTGGACAAAATTCCATATGAACTATGGAAGGGATATCCTCCAAATCTGAGTTATCATCGCGTGTGGGGGTGTTTGGCGAAAGTGGGTATTCCGGACATTAAAGTCTTGTTTTGTGCGAGGTGCTTTTGATTCTATTTGTGCTTATAATCACCTTTTAAAATAAAATGAGTGTTTTGCGTAATAGTAGTACTAGTACTTGTGCTTTTTTTTACAACCTCCCTCTTCTTAAAAATAAGCACCTCATGGGATGCTTTTTTTCTTGCTTAAAAATAAGCATGACATTTTTGTAATAATATTCAAATACAAATATTTTTATGACTAAATTAACCTTATCTATAATATCTATATATTAATGGGCGTACGAAACGACAATCACCTTCACTCACAAATTCGAGGGTCTGTGTCGTTTGGACACATCAATTTCCTGTCTGAGAAAGTGCACGCGCCGACGGTTGCATTTGCTCCTCCTCCTACTGTTGGATAAGGAAGAAAACTGTAAATAAGGAAATGATTATGATATAAAATCATATCCTTATCTAGCCCTACAAATCAGGGATTGAGGGGATCATGAGAATCAACCCTAATCCCACTCCTCAATCCTATATAACTCTGTCATTGTTGTAAACCGAAAAGTAAGAAAAGCAGAAGGAGAAATCACTCCTCCCGTGGACGTAACCAATTGGCAAACCACGTAAAACCTTGTGTTCTTCATTCACTCAAATACCAAATCATCCAAAGACATACAAATCACATCTCAACATGGTATCAGAGCAGGGAATTGGTCCCGTTTCTTCATCTACCTAAGGTGTAAAAGTTCGAAACTCTGTTCAGCACAAACCGTGCATCATGACAGGAGGAGAAATCACAATCTCCAAAACTAAAATTGACAACTATTTGTCTCAACAGTTTGCGCAGTTTGTACAAAATCAAAACCTACCACAATCGTCTCAGCCGGATGAAATCAAATCCGAGAAGGATGATACATCGGTCATCATCGACGTGAAGTTGGATAGCAA
>JAOYMZ010072112.1:0-12098 GCA_025802335.1 Pinguicula primuliflora | reverse complement strand
ACTAATTGTTAAACCACAATATGAAATTTATTTTATCATGTGTGTAGTTATTTTAAATATATTTTTATTGATAAGTTTTATGTTGGGTATTAAATATTCACAAATTTACTTATAATATAATTTATATAATAATTATTATCTGCCGCACTTTAAAATCACTACCAATGTTATATTACAAAAGAGGAATGTTACACCTACTTATTTTTTTATACAAAATTAATTAAGCACCATAAAATGATATTATTTTATTTAAAAACATATCTTATAGCATTTGTTTTATGACAATTAGCTAATTTTATATAAAAATATTAAGTACAAAATTTGATGTGCTATTATTATTATTTTTTAAAATGATACATGTACATAATTTTGGTTTAGATAATTATGTACAATCAATACACCAATAAAATATGTGTAGTCTCAATTGCAGTCACATGTAGACATCCTATTGGTTGAACATAATTATGTTATTAATGTATTTTTTTGTGTGCTATTATTACAGAACTGTCGGTTTGCACTTCTAAGGCTGTGTTTGCGAGAGCTTATGCTTTTGCAGAAGGATTTTTGCAGAAGGACTTTTGCACAAAGACTTTTGCAGAAGGACTTTTGAATGGGCAAAAATAATTATGTCACATTTGAACTTCGAATTAATTTTAAAATTATCATCGAAAAAAGTCCTTCAAAAGTTATTCTTACATAACTTATGATTTTTAAGCTTTTTATTTTGATTTTTTTTGTAGATAAGCTAAAGTGAAAGATGAGTAATGAAATGGGTTTAGGGTTTAGGTGAAAGATATAATGAAATGCTTTGAAAATAGGTGATGTCGTGGAAAAGGCAGAAGGACGTGTGGAAGAGTTCTCGCACACCCTCCAGAATTTCTGCGGAATTTTCCGTGAAATATATTCCTTGCGCACCTCGATCGATACATTTCTCTCTCCATCCCTCTCCAACCAAACATGTATTGGATGGTGCATTCTTGATCCGACAATTCGATCCCTGGCACTAGAAATGCTGACAGATTTGTTCTCTCTCAAAGATCTTCCGCCAATGGTGCGGTAATTGTTCGTATTAGGTCATTTCACTTCGTGTTAATGTGTTTCGCTTTTCATCGGCGATATTCGGAAGCAGAAGGGTTGTGAGAGAAAATGGTTTGTGTTCTTTGTCACTGGTTTCAATTGCTTAGGTATCTACAACTTGGAAGTTGTCAGTGATTGGTTGTTCCCAGTGTTTTAAATTGCACTCGGCGGCCGGATGGCGATGAGAGGGCGCCCAGCGCCCAGCCCTTATATTTGTTATTTTATTCCTTGTGCGTTCTTATTTTTTCTTCTTCTAGTTGGTCTGGACGGCGTCCTGTTCTATATTTTAATTTGGTCTATGAAACTTACCTTATTGTGGATTTTGAGGTTTAATTTTCTGCTGGTTCACATTGATTTCCCCGTTAGATGATAGTTTATTTCTTCAAAATTTTGGCAGGTGGATGAAAGTTGGGGCTTGCATATCATGTGTTGCTGATGATAGCTGATGAACTTGGATATTCATTACCCAATTTCTAATACCAAAGATGCATTAGGACATAGCGTGGCTTTTAGATGATATTTCCTGCCTGCAGCTAGTTGAGGGTTTAGGCTGCACATAAGAATGTTGCTGTTATCTTACTTTATTTTCTGTTATCCTTACAATGAAAAGCAAGCTCTTTACTACATACTCTATTATTTGGTGGACATAAGCCCAGATGCGCATCGGACATTTAGTTGAAGAACATTGTTTAAATAGTGTATCAACTTCTATAAAGAGGTTGCAACTCCATTGAACTGACACTGACCATACAACTTTGTAAATTGAATAAATGGAAAGGTGAGTGCTTTCCTAAACCTTAAACTTCCCTAATGTTTTCCGTAAGTGAATTTCAATTCTTGCATACTTACTCAGGATCTGTTACTTGTACATGTTTATTTAGATATAAAATTTTGAATGAGCTTGGTGATGGTACTTGCGGCAGTGTGTATAAAGCTATAAACGTTGAGACGACAGAGATTGTGAGAATTCCATTTCATCTCAATTTTCTCTCGAAGATCTTCAATCGTAGAAAGAGCTGTGCTAAAAAATTTTAACATCTACACCTAATATCTAGGTTGCAATAAAAAAGATGAAGAGGAAGTTCTATGTTTGGGAGGAATGTATAAACCTAAGAGAAGTAAAGGTATACCTCTAGCTGCGAGCTTTTTGCTTGATGTTGATAAAGATGCCCCAACCCAACATGAAGCCTACATGTGGAAGAGTTATTTTATTTTTATCAGTTAACAGTTTTCTTCTGTTTACTGCAGTCCCTTCGCAGACTCGACCATCCTAATGTCATCAAGTTGTTGGAGATTGTTAGACAAAATAATGAGCTTTTTTTCATATTCGAATATATGGTATAACTTTAATTCATGATATCTTTGCTATCACCTGTCTACTTCTGTGGTGCCTGAACCATATTATACCTTGTTAATCGTCTCTGTTTTTCAGGAACATAACTTGTACCAAATAATGAAAGATCGGCAATCATCTTTTTCTGAAGAAGAGATTCGAGCATTGATGTCTCAGGTGCTACAAGGACTAAAACACGTGCATAAAAATGGATATGTTCATAGGGATCTGAAACCTGGTATTATTATCTTTGCTTCGTTAAATTAGCTTAACTTTGTATTATATCAAAGAATATAATATCCAGTTAAGTGATGAATATTCTTTCTCCCTTCAGAGAATTTGCTCGTGATGGATAACATAATAAAAATTGCGGACTTTGGACTAGCTAGGGAATTGTCATCAGCTCCTCCTTTTACTGATTATGTTTCTACTCGCTGGTGAGCGATTTGCCAACAGTACACTTTTTAACCAATTAACAACAGTCTCATTTGTGCCTTTTGTTTTCTGAAAAGGTATCGTGCTCCGGAAGTATTGTTGCAATCTTCAACCTATACCCCTGCTGTTGGTATGCAAGACTCTTACCCGCCCCGCTTTCTCTCCTTCAGTTAATGAAATTTAAGAAATGTTTGATCTCGATGATTTTTCTTCTTCATTATTTGATATTTGCCTCCTGTACATTATTGTTTTTCAATTAGCTATTTGTTCATTTATCCTGTTGAATTTGAAAAATGTCAAGATAAGATTGTGATATATTCTAGTTTCTACTATCGAATTGATTGATATGCATGACACTAAAATGGTTAGGCTTGATTTCTGTTTCCAGTTTTTTTGTATATCAACTCAGATTTTTAAATTTTCCCAGACATGTGGGCTGTTGGTGCACTAATGGCCGAGCTTTTCACTTTGTGCCCGATATTCCCTGGCGAAAGGTGATGTGCTGATAGATATAATTCTGTCCATTGACAAAATTTAGTGTGATAGTTTTGAGTGTCACCAATATACATCAACTTTGCTGCATGTGTGTTATTACTATATATGTGTGGCATTTCTGTCATTGAGATCACATGACTGCGAGAATATCGTTCACTTATATTTTTGAATTTTATTTCTTCTGTTTAGTGAAATTGATCAATTATACAAAATTTGCTGCGTACTTGGGCCAGCAGACTGGAATGCCTTTCCTGAGGCTACAAACATTTCTCGATTGGTGGACATCACTTACTCAGATGTCAGTTCATTTGTAATTTGTTATTTAATGCCGCTACATTGTCAAATTTCTGTTATGCTTATGCTAAATTTTTATCCTCTTTTTGATAGATCGTACCTACTGAACTGTCTTCTGTTATCCACACTGCTAGCTCAGAAGCTATTGACTTGATCGAGGTAACTCCTAATGATCTCATATCTTCTGTTGGTTAACTCATTATGCCTTGATTGGTATAAGTATTGTATATGTATACTTTTTTCCCTAACTTTCAGCAACTTTGTTCGTGGAATCCATTAAAAAGGCCTTCGGCAGATCAGTGCTTGCAGCATCCTTTTTTTCATGTAATATCATAGTTTTCTATAAGCTTACACCATGACTTACAAGTATAGGTACTTGACTTCTTCCATTGATTAGGTTACAACATGGGTTCCTCGTCCTTTGTCAAATACTCCACAACTAAGTCTTGGTAAAGCTACATTTGGTATTCATCATATGCTTATGGATTGAGCATGGTTATAATCTAATCTACCCTCTTAACATACTCGCAGGATCAGAGCCTAATCTTGAACTGGAGCTATGGGATTTTGGCAAGAAGATAGATAATTGTTCTCTTGCCTTGACATTAGCGAACCCGAGTGCTCCAAACTTAGGTATAAGTCAGGGTTAGAAGATGTTTCTTAGATACTCGGCGGCTTTCTTTCATTATCTTCTCTCTGAAATATCTTTTGCATGGTAATTTTATCACTTTTCCTCCTTTATTAGCTGTTTACATTCTTCTTAGACTGAAGTTTTCCTTAGATTTTACATCTAGTCTGATCTTGAATTCAAGATTCGTTCTGAAGTTTAGTCCAGCTTTGTATTTTTATTCCTCCCGAAAGCTTCGAAACTTTAACTGACTACCGAGTTTACTTCTTGTAGAGATGATCAGCAATACTAATTGTGTCAAAAGGGTATGGTCTTAATTTGTTATCTTCATTTTTTCTCCTTCGTCTAAATCCCTAAAAAATAAATATCAGATTTGAATCGAACTTGTGTATATGCAGGACCAGGACCCCGTGTTCTTCCCTGGTTCTAGTGATCATTCACGACAATCAGGTAATATTCTCCATCATTTCTCCATGCTACTTTACATTCAAAATCATCCTGGTCCGGTACATTCTTCACGACCGTTCAACGATAGACAAACAAATTTCGGATCTTTAACAAGAAATGGTTGCCTAAGCTTGTTTTCTTGCTTTTCAGTTATCTGGTCACTGTTTCCATCTGATCACCATGCATCCGTCTCCGTGGAGCCTTCCCTATCATTATCGTTCAGGTTATCTCCAACTGTATGTCAAGATGAATTTATCAAACTTGTTTCTTAATGGTGTTGTGAACTCATGATTCTTTGTTTGCGTTTCCTGTATTCATTTCTCCAGCTCAATTCCAAATCCATCAGTTGGAGGAGGTCTTCAATCCGCACGGTTTTCGATGGAGACCGCAGTTTTTGGCCAACCATTACTAACGAACTCATCTTCCTTAAACAGACGCTCAACATCATTGAGACTATAGAGTTTTTGTCGACAATCCTGTGCTGTCCATATCCCTCCCTGTACAGAAAGGCTTGCATTGTTTTCAAACCTCCCTTAGCTTTTAAAAGATATTGCAACTTTTTCAGCATATAAAAATTAGGACTATTTCGTGTTGACCACTTTTTGTTGATAGGTATAGTCTTGACCACTTGATTTCGCTTCCTTCTAACACTACAGCTAGCATCAATTACTGTCCAAAAAAAAATCAATTACCATCGGTATGAATACTCCAGTAATTATAACGGTGATAACGTTGTCGGAATATCAATTCAATGTATAAGCTTTCCAATGGTGTAACCAATTTCAAAAATGGATAATGCCAAGTATGGGTTGTACTTTTTACCGTACATATAAGGTTGTACATATGAAAATTTCTGTTACGGAGATAACTCATTTGTAATGGTAACGGTTGGGCCTGAAAAATTCTGTGTATGCCCATTCAACAATATCGTATTCAATTATGCTCAATTTTTTAATTGCGCCAATTTATAAGTTATTGAAATTAGTTATATCTATATATTAATATAGAATGAGTTTAACACTTTCAATTGTACTTTTGCAATATTATTATTGAAGTAATACTTTTGACCCTTTTTGCCTTTTTATGATCTGTTTCATCGCTTCTCATCCTGGATATGTTGGGGTTCTGCGGCAATCGCTATTGAACCATCGCTTTCTTTATTTTTCTTTCGACGACGTTGCAATGACGCTTCATTCTACAATTCTTCCTTTTCAAATAATCGCTTCAATTTCGTCGTGACTTTAGGCACGGGTTATATCTAGTATGCATTAATTCTCAAGTCTCCAATGATACTTATGCGGTTATACACATTAAAATTTCATCATTAATGTGTATGCACCTGCTACACTTATAGATAAAAGACAGTTATGGAGAACTTTGTCTGCTAAGTATTTGCAGGATCCTCAAGCATGGTGGTGCTTTGTTGGAGAATTCAATGTCGTGCGTTATGCAGAAGAAAGAAACAGTTTGGCTCCTCCGGCTATGAGAGAAATGTATGATTTCAACAGATTCATATCGACGTTGAAACTGATTGATATGCTGCTTCTGAGACGTAAGTTCACATACCATAACGGCCAAGGAACTTGTAGCAGTCGTCTGGACAAATTTTTAATCATAGAACAGTGGGCACAAAGTTGGCAAGGATTATACCAGTATGCTCTTGATCACACAGTATCGGATCACAACCCAATCTTCCTAAAAACTGAGACAATAAATTGGGGTCCGGTAGTAAGCAACACAATCAATGGATGGCAAGATGTGGAAGGTTTCAAAGAATTTGCAGAAGCAGGATGGAACTCTATCCAAATTACAAGAGGTAAAGGGTATGTCGTACGTCAAAAGCTGAAAGAACTCAGAAAGCGTTTGGTGGCGTGGAATAAGCACGTCTACGGCAACACTGACAGAAACATTGAAAAGCTTCAGAGTGATATCCGGACTACGGATTTGCGAGCAGAAATATTGCCTCAGACAGACTAGGAGAGAGCAACCAAGGCTGAGATATGGCTAAATCTACAAGATGCATTAACATCAAAAGAAAAACTATCGATGCAAAAGTCGAGAGCTAAGTGGATTCAGGAGGGTGACAGTAATACCAGTTATTTCCACAGGCGGCTTAAAAAAACAGAACTAAGAATCACATAAGAGGTATGATACTCGATGAAGTGTGGACTGATAACGTGAATGAGGTGAAGAATGGAGTAAGGAGTTTTTTCAAAAAACAATATTCTACAAGGCAAGATGAAAGACCAAAACTGAGTCTTGAAGCGCACAATCAAATCTCAAATGCTGATAACATTGCACTGACGTCTGAGTTTATGGAGGACGAAATCTATTCAACAGTATTGTAAGGTACGTCGACTTTTGAATGTTAATAAATTGCCAAATAGATGTTAAATTTTCTAAATTAATTATTTGGCTGAGTCGCATGATAAGTTCCGGGCCGTAATAATGGGCCATGAACGGTAGGCCGGATAACCCATCTCAATTAAATTGAGATGGTGAGGGAAAAAGGACCCTGGGCCGAGATGGACGGCCCAAGAGTCCAAAGCCGTGATATCGCGGCCCTCCATCAGATTAGCATTTCCTTCAGATTAGCAGAATCGCGGCCGGTGAATTAAGGGGATCACCACCTCCGTACGGTGACGAGGACAAAAGAAGTGAGAGGGTGCTGGTATAAAAAGGGAGGAATTGGAATCAGGGTTGGAGGTTTCGGTTCTGGCTGCGGGAAAGCGCACTTGGATCTGGACGGAAAGGGCAACGGTAGGTGTTCGATATGGCTGTGCGGGAGCTGCGGCAGAGGGGTGGCGAACGGTTGATCTAGCTCGCAACACTAGTTGTTGTGTTGTAAGGTCCGCGGTCGTCGGAGATAAGCCTGGGGGTTGTATCTCCGGCCACTCGTGCGGCTCCATTCATACGAGTATGGTCTAAAGGATGTGATAATTTATGTGTTAATATTGCTTCTTATGTGTTTGGATGTGCTCTGATTGTATGATTCACTGTTCCTATCGCCTTATGTGATCGGAAACTTTTGGAATTGTGAGAAAGGAACGGTTATTGCTGAGATTGGAATCTACCTCCCCTTCCCCGTGAATATCTCTGGTTATGATCGTTAATGTACAATCTGTAAACTGCTTAGTGGTAAATCATGGGACTGATTATATGCTGAAATGTTGGGAGCTTGATGACGGTGGTAGGAGGGAACCGCAGATTAGCCGTGATGTTGGGGATGACAGGCTAGATATCTTGACTGTGGGGATAGGTGTATGGTCAGGGGCGACTGTGTTTCTGCGAGCAGGAATCGGACCTCGTGGGACGAAGCTTGATGGGTGAGATTTCCGTGAACGGAAATGAGAGGCATAATGCTCTTCGACGGGAGGCAGAAAAGAGAGAGATGCCGAACAATTGATAGTGAGATTTCTGCAAGCGGAAATGAGCGGTGCAGAACGACTGATGGTGAGATTTCTGCGAGTGGAAATGAGCAGAGCAGAGCGACTGACGGCTGAGGAAATGAGAGGAGCGGAGTGTCTGAGCGCTGGAGATTCCCGTGAGCGGGAATGTGGGGAGTGGCGTGACTGTTGATTGAAGAATTTCGCCGTTGATCGTGAGCGAAATGGGATTGTATTGGTTCTGTTAGGAAGGAGATGGGCACAGGGATGTTTGAACAATTGTTACTCGCACGGTGGTGAATTACACCGTGATGGCTCGATCCTTTGTGCTGGCAAGAGGGAGAAGACGGGGAGCATTGGAAATGAGAGTAGTGACTGCATTTGGCTAGTTTCGGCCGGAGGACGATATCTCGAACGGGAGGTGTTTTAGGCGGGTTAAGGGTGACATGGTGGCTATGGGGTGTACGTAGATGTGCATAGAGTTGTGGTGTAGATTAATTGTGTTTCATGTCTTTAGCATTTATATTGTGTTTCCTATCTATTGTTGTATATAACGAAAATGTTGTGATTATGTGGATCATATGACATGGTAGAGTTAATATGTTGGTTACAAATTTAAATCGGTGCCATAGAGTGTAGGAAATGTGATTAAAGTGCTTAATTGATGTCATTGTTAATTGGATTACTTGATTTGTCATATTTTACTCACGGCCACCCCAATATCGATTATCCACTGGGTCTTGTGGCTCACGGACCTACTCGTATGTTTTCTTGCGGAGCCAGAGAGGCGTTGATCTAGGTGGCACAAGATGGTGATCTTCGAGGACCTTTAGTTGTTATCCATTTGTTCACGAGAACCTAGACTTATGTTTAAATTGGGCTATGTTGTGTTCGTACTTTCATTTTTGGCTGAATTTGATACTTGCACTTGTTTGGGGTTTATGTTTGGATGTAAGAACCTATTGGGCTATTTCCGATGTTATTTAAATTACTTAACAGGTTTGGGTACGGCTAATGGGCCATACTGCCATTACGAACCCCTAACCCCATCAAATCGAAATTGGGGTTCGTTACAAGTATGGAGTTGCTCTAAAAATAAAAGTCCAGGGTTGGACGGTTATAACATTCATTTCATTCAGAATAACTGGGAAATATTGAAACCTGATATCACAAGCTTTCTAAATGAATTCTATTGTACAGCCAAGATGGCTTCTAGTTTAATCTCTACAGCTATAGTGTTGGCTCCAAAAAATTAAATTCTTGGCAAGGTAATTTCTGACAATCAGACTGGATTTTTGAAAGGAAGACAGATTCTAGACGGGATTCTCATTTCAAATGAGATTATTCACTCATATAAGAGGAACAAAAAGCCCTTACTAATGTTTAAAGAAGACTTTAGAAAGGCTTTTGATACTGTAGAGTGGACTTCCTGCGCGACATGCTTCAAAAAGTTGGATTCTCCCCTAAATGGACAGAGTGGGTGATGGAATGCATAACCACACCCCGTGTTGCGGTCTTAATAAATGGTTCTATCTCTGGTGAGTTCAAAATGGTGAGGTGGCTACATCAAGGAGACCCTCTCTTGCCGTCGTTATTTTTATTGGCTGTTGAGGGAGTAAGAATGTTGATGAAAAAAGCTGAAGAAACGGGGGTGCTATGTGGGGCTGCTGCAGGTAGAACAAGGGTATCCCACTTACAGTACGTGGACGACACACATCAAATTTTTGAAGGAGGTCAAAACAATCTAGCAGCCATCAAATGCATTCTCCTAGCCTTTGAGTTACTGTCGGGACTTCAAGTGAATTTCTTGAAGAGTGAATTACTGGGAATAAATGTTTCAGAAGCAACACTCTCTAGTAACGCAGAGTACTTGAGATGTCAATTTGGGAAACTCCCATTCCTGTACTTAGGATCTTTGTTCTAGTATGCGGCTCCTAGGCGGTCTGGGCGGCCGCCTTGGCGCCATTTTTGACCTGGCCACTGGGCGGCCGCCCAGGCACCCGACTTTTTTTTTAATTTTTTTTTTTTGCAAAATTTTTTTTGCCTTGCGGCTGGTCGCCGCCCAATGCATTCTCAAACACTACTTAGGATTATCAATTGGGGACAAACCTGGCCGAAGAAGAATGTGGACACGCCTAATACAAAACATGATGGAATGTCTGCAAAGTTGGGATGACAAGCAGTTATCTATTGCTGGCAGATTAACTCTGGCTAAAGCTACACTGTCCAGCATGGCATTTTACCAACTGTCGTTATTTCGAGAACCAGTGCAGGTTATGAAAGACATTATCAGCTTGATCTCTAAGTTTGTTTGGCTATCTAGTTCAGAGTCACAGACCAATACATTGGGTGAAATGGTCAGAAATGTGTATGCCGAAAGAGAAAGGAGGTCTTGGACTGAAAAATCTACACTGTATGAACAAAGCTCTCCTTAAGAAATGGGTTTAGCGCTTAATAACAAACCATAATAGTCTTTGGGCAGTGGGGATTCGTGGAAAATATTTCTAAGGTACTGATTATATGCCTGACCCTAATCTCGTGACTATGTCCGACCATTGCTCTAAACTATGGAAGGATATATGGACTGAACTAGCGCATGAAGGGTGGTTCAATAACAACCTAAGTTTCTGACTCAACTCCGGTTCCTCTGCTCTCTTCTGGAAATCTGGGTGGAATGATGATGGGATTCTGGCGACAAGATATAATGAACTATTCAGACTTGCCAAGAATAAGCATATTAGTGTGAAGGAATGGTTTGAAATTTCAGTTAACGGTTTTGAAAACCAGCTCAACATCTCTACTATACTGTTGAGGCGGCTTTTGAGATCTTGGGAGTCCGAAAAACTGTTGCAATTACAAATAAGTGCAGCACATTATCAGCCTTTAGGGGATGCTGATGATCCATGGTTATGGAATTTGGAGCCAACCGGAAAATATTCTTGCTCATCTGCATATAAGGCAGTTTAAAATGAGGAACAACAGAATCTGATATTGATCAACGATGACAGAAAGTTACTGAGAAGAGCATGGAGCAATCTGCCGCCGAAATGAGTGCAAGTATTCGCATGGCATCTTCTACAGAACAGACTTCCTGCAATGGATAACCTAAGAACCAGAGATGTTTTGATCGAAGAACCAGTCATTCGCTGCGTATGGTGCGGCAGGGAACAAGAATCTGCAAGTCACCTCTTCATTACATGCGAACATGCGAATGAAATTTGGGATAAAATATCTGTCTGGCTACATATTCAGCTGTAGCCATCCTTCAGCATTGAGGAGCATTACAAACAATTTATGAAATCTATTCAAGAACCTTTTTGGAAAAAGGTTGGCCCCGCAATATGGAATGCCACAATGTGGTTTTTATGGAAGGAGCGAAACTGTGTACAGTTTGATGCAGAGGGTATGGAAAACATTTATTAAATTGTTAGAACGATGGGTTGGTATTAGATGCTAGTTAAAAAAAATTGTACAAGATCAACTTACAGTTGCAGATTGGTTACAAAGTCCAAACCAGGTCTTGAGCTCAACAACCAGGTTACCAGTAGCAGTGATGCAATGAAACAACTTTGTATTTATTGTACGACTTTATGTTCGTGGTTGTGGAGAGTCCATACTTGTAGCTTTGTACATATTCATTAGTTTTAGATTGTATTTAGCAAATCTGACTGATAAGGTGACTGATGACTGATAAGGTGACTGACGACTGATAAGGTGACTGGCGACTGATAAGGTGACTGGCGACTGATGAGGTGACTGATAAGGTGGCCTGATTTAATTAGAATTGTTTCGCAAATTTACTTGATAAGGTGACTGATTTGCGTAAAATGACATAAAAGACATCATTTTATATTGTTATTGTATTTTTTAATAATATTCTATATTACAATTATTATTAAATAACAAAAACATTTTTAGCTTTAATTATTCTAATTTATTATTTAAATAAATAGTTATTATTTTAAATATTAATAATAAAGTTTAGAACAATGAAAATAATATA
>JAOYMZ010072101.1:0-12099 GCA_025802335.1 Pinguicula primuliflora | reverse complement strand
GCATCAATAGAAGATCACTGGTACTGGAAAATTGAGAAAAATGGAATGTTCACCACTACATCTGCATACAAGTTAACAATCCCGAAGGCTCTGAGGATCAACAAGTGCTGGATAGAGAAACTTCAGCGTTCCTGGTGTAACTTAACTCCTAGAAGTATACAACTGTTCGTTTGGAAGCTACTGCAGGAGAGAGTTCCCACGATGGACAATCTACATATTTGAGGAGTAGCACTACAAGCATCACACATGCATTGTGTTTGGTGTGCTACTGTAGATGAATCTATTTTGCACCTATTTTTTGAATGTCAGCAGGCTGAAGATATTTGGACAGAGATCTATGTTTGCGTGGGTGTTCGACAGGTAAACAGGCACTCTCCTGTTGAGCATCTGTATGAGCATATGAAGACAGTACAAGGAAAAGACAGCTCTGTTATTTTGAAAGCCATATGGATGTCCACTGTGTGGAACATATGGCATGAGAGAAACTGCATTAGATTTGACGGTGAATGCATTGCGAACACGGCCGAAAGCATCAAAATGGAAGTGTGGTCTTGGCTGTTAGCACATTGCAAGATATCAGCGGTTTACACTGCTAGTGACTGGCTGAGAGATCTTGTTAGCAGTGGCGGATCCCAACCCCTAACCATGGGGGTGCGCTTTACATAGGGCATGCATCCTGAGGGTATCATGGGGTCCAATTAGAGGGTGCGACAGGGTACAAATCCAAGTATAAAAAAATTTATGAACAATGTGATTCGATTGTAGAGCTAGCTGCTTATATTCTGATGTTGTGTTGGTTGTATTTTTGTACAGTTTTGGAGATTTGAATATAAGCATTTACTTACAAAAAAAAATCTAATTACACAAACTGTGAGATTTTTGAAAATTTGGTGAAATTGTACTCAAAATTCAATTCCACCAAAATATTGGAGTTAATTTTTGGTTGTGCGATTCCGCCACGGCATCATCATGTCCACCCTCAATTGACATGATGATGTTGTGGCTGTGCAATTGAGTGCAGGGTTACGAAGTTGCTTGATTGTAGGTGCCAAAATAAGAACCTCATCATTAGAGGCGAGGTTGATGATAATATGATTTGAGTGTTGAAGTATTTGTCCTATATCGGTTGTGAAACCTTAGTGGGACTAGTATAAATAGGAATTGCGGGGAGAACCTATCACCTTGAGCTTAAAGTTTTAATGGTGACACCCACATTTCTATTAAATTGACCCCCGCACCCATACACACGAGACCCGTACTTATGGACTCGATTTACTCCAAGATCCGGTGACGCGATTATATAGGCCGGACGGCCCGTGACCTGTATTTATGGGTCGGGTCAGATTTCTAGTTGGTATCGGAGCTCAGGTTGAGGCTCGAATATTTCCGCTGCGCTTATATGTGTGAGTGTTCAAGTCCAAAAGTCCGACAGGGCTTGCCGAGTCGGACCTGAGGGGGAGTGTTGAAGTATTTGTCCCATACCGGTTGTGAAACCATAGTGAGACTAGTATAAATAGAAATTGCGGGAAGAACCTATCACATTGAGCTTAAAATTTTAATAGTGACATCCACATTCCTATTAAATTGACTCTCGCACCCGTACACACGAGAATCATACTTACGAGCTCGATTTACTCCAAAGTTCGATGACCCAATTATATGGGCCGGACGGCCCGTGACCCGTATTTATGAGCCGAGTCCCATTTATAGTTTGAGAACTCAGGCCTCGAGTCAAAGTTGTTGCATACTACTTCGACGGTAGTCAATGCAGCCTTCTGTTTGGTCATTTTGACTTTGCATATTTTTCCTTGATATATTTCAACTTTTCTCCCACGAGACGAAACAACAAGGTTTATTCAGTCATTTTCATGTTTGTCCAATTTAGACCGGTCAATTTTAGATCAATGTTAGACTTTGTAAATATGAAAGTGTGAACAATGTCACATCCCAACTCACCAAAATTCTGCAAATACAATTTTATTTTATTTTTTTGATAATCAAGAGATTTTATTTCACTCCCAAATGATAGTATCCGACTATCTACACAATGTGGACTATATAATTGAGCTCCTGGGTCATATAACCAATCGTTCAAGATTGTTGCCGCTGGATTTAAGGGGTGTGCCTCTATCCTCAGCCACATCGATCTTTTTATTCCTGAACATCCTCAAAATTTTCAGTTTCAAAATGTATAATGTTCCTCTCAATCCATAGATACCAAGCAATGGCTTGCCATAGAGCAGTGCTACAAGTTTCCCCAATTTTCCACTTAGCAACTTGCTGAAAGCTCTGTAATGACCCTTGACTTCAACTTTGGATATTGGAGCAGCTTTGAACCACATATATACCTTAGACCATATATCCTGTGCATGATCACAATTGATGATCAAATGCTTAATGGTCTCTATCTCTAGAGCACACCATATGTAATGAGTTGAACCTTTTTTTGTGAGCGTGTTTGTGGGGGTGGCGGGGGTTAGTTTCTTTCAGGCAGTAGCTAATATACTCTTGTCTTTGGTTGCATTTAGGATTGCAACTTGTTTGATTAGTTTGTAGCCTGACAATATCAAATTTCAATACACCAAAATTCGATATAAACAGCAATTTCATAAATTTATAATAGTGATAGAAGTACATTGTGTTTGTTCGTCAAAATAGTAAAAACAGGCTTCATAATCAGGTCAATTAGTTCACATGCAGCACAATCAGCTAAGATATATTCGGCTTAAAGGCTAGAATTTTCAGAAAGTGCAACTTGCAATCCATGACTGCAAACTCATGTTTACCAAGGCATGAAAGATATGCATGCAAGTTCACAACATACGATCTCTCAATCCTCCATATAAACGCTAAGTACTAAGATGTGGAAGGAAAACAAAAATTGGAAAGCAGAACCAAAGTAGCTCTCTTCTTCCGTATTTGTGTTAACTCCAAAATGTCATCGAAGGAAGATCTGAGTTGATCGATGAGTTATTGGCTGCCTTGTTTGAGGAATAGTTTCACAAAAAATGGAGACGAACCGGAATAATGTCCAATCTTGTTTCTGGATTGAGTAGAAAAGGAGAAGAAATCACAAATGAGCTGTGAAAAAAATTAGGAAAGACAAAGGGAAAAGTCTCATATCTGTTGCATAATTCAAATGATGAGTTACTAGGTTCTATAAATAAAATAGGTCTGGCTTGATAAACCCACCAATTCGTAAAAAACCAATATAGCTGGGGTGGACCCAAAATCTGCCAGGCTGGAGCAATAAGTCTACCCTTAGCTGGGGCCTGAGGGAATTCAGAAAAAATAATTATAGGGCCCAATTACAGAAAAACAAATAAATGACCCGATTTTTCTATATGCTAGATATAACTTGTGCCTTAAATTCACGACCATCATAAAAATACTTACGAAAAATGCGGCGCGTACGATCTAGGGAAAATTCTATCGTTTTAGCCCGAATTATTAAAAAAAAGGAAAAATAATTAAATAATAAATATATTGTCGAAACTATATAAAGTCGAATGTCATATGAAAGTGCACAACGCGCTGATAATGATGGTGGACTCTGTTTCGACAAACGATAAACGGTGCGCCAGATAAATTCAAATTTAGAAGAAGTAGGAGAGTGAAACAAGAAGAAAAAACAATAAAAAAACAAAAGAAACTTGTTGTGTTGTGCAGGGAAAAAGAAACCAAAAAAACTTGGGTCATTTTTCAATATTCTTGCGCGTGCATGGAGTTACTCCAACTGATAATGACGTGGCGAACAAAACGACTTGAAAATTTGCGGTTGGACAGAAAGGAATGTTGCAAAATTCCATCGTTTTAGCCCAAATTATTAAAAAAAAATAATTAAATAATTCATACGTCGAAACTATATGAAGTCACATGTCATAGGGAAGCGCACAACGCGCTGATAATTATGGCGACTTCCGTTTCGACAAACGATTAGTGATCTACTAGATATTTTAGGTTGTAGTAAAAATGAAAAATTTATTAAAATAATAATAAAAATAATAATATAATATTTCAAAAAAGGAAGGGGAAAAAAACTAATCTGGCGCATTTGTTTTTTTTCCGACAGCAAATGGTGAGGTGCCAAGCACAATGACCCCTAGATTTTGGTGTTGGTGAGGGAGTGCATTGCCATTTCTCAAGCTGTTTTAACATATATTATTTTTTTGGAGGTGGGTTGGGGTTGCTTGGGCTTATGGTGGATTCGTCCATGGATACCACTGTATTACAATCGAGGGGTCCCCATCCACATCCAAGTATCCTCACCGACAATGCAGTGTTTTTATTACACTTCAAAGTTCAAATCCTATGATAATTCAAAACCTAAAATTGCTAATAAAGCAATCCATGTTGAATGGAAATTTGATTCATGCATATTTGGTGAATTTATACATTTTCACAACCATCCAAAGTACTGCATGTAACTTAATTTGTTTTTTTTTGGGTAGGTCATGTAACTTAATTTTGTTAGTTGGGAATTGGGAATATAATTAAGGTGTTGGCCACCTAAGTCAATAACACATCCCTTGATATAAGGGATAGTATATACTTATGGTGCATGACCATAAATAAGGGATAGTATAGACTTACCCCTATCGTGTAAATAGTTGGATAGCGGGGTGTGTTGTGTATATACATGTACTCATAAGTGTAAGAAGAAATGAAGAGAAGAAAAACCTTCCAAAATTTTTGTGTTCAATTGTTCAATATGGTATCGGAGCTGGGGAAATAATCCCACCAGATTTCATCATCTACCAAAGTTGAGAAGGGACAATGGCAGAAATGGCTGCTCTCACTGAGGCAGACAGAATTCTGGGAGAGCAGCTGGCGGCCGTAATGCAAAAGAAGGACGACCAACTCATTCCCGCCAAGGGGCAAACCGATGGTGGGTATAAGTCAGATGTGGTCCTGGATGTGCAGCTGGATAACCAGAACTACACAGTATGGAAGAGATGCATTGAGATGGCCATAGGCGGCCGAGGGCAGATCAGCCACATCACAGGGGAGCCCTCGCCACCAAAGGAGGGAGAACCTGGGTACCAATCTTGGTGGGAGAATGACCTGCAGGTATACGAACGAATTACAAAAAATATCGACCATAGTATACGACGTCAATATCTGAATTTCCCTACTTCTCATGAACTCTGGAAAGGTTTAGCCAAAACCTATCAGTCTGGAGAAGATAACCTCCAGATTTATGCTCTTACCTCAAAAGCAGACAACTTAAAACAAGGGGAGATGCCGATTGAAGAATATTACATTGTGAGCAAAAACTTGTGGATGGAGGTCAATCGTCGGAGGCCTAATCCGATGATCGACCCCGGTGACATTTTGAAGTTTAATGAGTTACAAGAGGAGCATCGGCTCTTTAAATTTTTATCAGGACTTGACAATGTGTTTGATGCAATAGTGAGGAATATTCTCAGGGAAAGATAGTTACCAGACATGGATGAAGCCTACGGAATTGTCCGTTAGGAGGAGGCACGGTAGCACATCCTTGGACCGGGGGCAGAATGCTGTGTCAGGATTCAACTCCGGATCAGGCCTGACCCTACAACAGATGGACACTGAAACCGGGTCAGGTGGAGGAAAATCGACCCATGACCCGAAGATTGAAATCGGAGCAGGACAGACCCACAATGTCGGTGAAGCAAACTACGGAGCATGCCCCAGCACAGATCCAACCTCACAACCTTTCCGTCGACCGCCGGCCGCCATTCCCAGCGGAGCAGCTTCATATGACCGGTCAGAATAGCCCAATTTCGGGCAACACTCATCATTCTGGAGGGAGACACTTCATTGCGACAACTACGATATCCAAGGTTATCTACGGCACGAATGCTACCGTGCCAGTGGTGGAGGGCAATAAGGTCACGGCCGAAGATACCTCGAGAACCAGCATGGTAATGGAAATTGGGGTAACAGAGGGACAGTGGCCATCGTAGAAGGGTTAGACGAGGAGTGTGATGCCAAGGCATTTGCAGCGGTTGGCGTCGACAGGCGATGGGCCAACGGTGACCACCACTCTAGCCAGAACCCTAATCCATACCAAAATCTAGAAAAGAGATCGATTTCTGATGGAACGATGGCGAGACATGGAGACAAATCATCTCAACGTGGAGAAAGAAACCACACACCTGGAACTTCAGGTAAAAATGGGTCGAGTCTCTCTAAAAATCGAAATTCATTACTAAAGTGTAGGGAAGTGGGCCTAATTCTAGGCCAATTTGGAGAACAACAGCCAACTTGGTTAAGAATGGGCCGAGATACTTTACTGAAGGATGTTTTGGTGAACCGGAAGAAGAAATCTCGTTTGCTTTATTGGGCTCGGGTCAAAAATCTCAAAATTGGATTTTTTGACTGCGGGGCAACTAACACTGTTACCTATGATGCTTTGGATATGAGTGCCTTGTAGGTTCCACGAAAAAAAATTATTCAAACAGCAGATGGAGAATTATTGCCAGTAACCAAAGCATGAACAATTGAGTTAACTCCTACATTGAAGTTGTCAAATTGTCTACTAGTGCATTCACTATGTCTCAAATTATTGTCCGTCAGCCATGTCACTAAGGAACTCAACTGCATAATCATGATGTATCTATCTTTTTGTGTGTTGTAGGATATCCAGATAAGGGAGATCATTGGACGTGGTACTGAACATAACGAGTTGTACTATGTCGATGAGGTGGTGTCTAAAGGAAGTACTCTAGCAGTTTCCTCCAATCAGAAGGGATGGCTGTGGCTTCGTCGACTAGATCACTCATCTGATAGTTATCTTAAAAAATTATTCCCTAAACTTTCGTGCTTTCCTATTCAGTATGATTCGTGTGCACTCGCTAAAACTCATCATACTTCATTTGTTTCTAGTATGTTTTTTTTGGTAGGTATTTGTTTCTAGTATGTATCGTTCTGAGAACCCATTTGAATTGGTTCATGCTGATGTTTAGGGCCCTGCCTCTTTTGTTGGGGAGAATGAATTTCGATTCTTCTTATTATTTGTTGATGATTTCACTAATATGTGTTGGGTTTATTTCCTAAAAAACAAATCTGAGGTGTTTGAAAAATTTCTGCAATTTCATAGGATGATTTCTTCTCAATTTGGGGTAGGGTTGAAAATCTTCCGCTCAGATAATGGTGGTGAATTCGTGAATCATTCCATGACCCATTTTCTCACCGAGAAAGGAGTTATTCATCAAACCTTGAGCCCCTATACCCCCGAACAGAATGAGGGGTAGAGAGAAAAAATCACATTCTTTTAGAAATAACTTGGGCCCTTATGTTTGACTCTGCTGTCCCTAGATATTTTTGGCCCAAAGCAATTGCTACAGCCATGCATTTGGTCAACCGTCTTCCCACAAAAATTTTAAAACTTCAGACTCCTCTCCAAGCCCTAGCCTCTCATACAAAAATTCCTTCATATCTCACCGTCTTACCTCGGGTATTCGAGTGTTCTGTATTTATTCACATTCCAAAGGTCCACCATACCAAACTCTATGTATGTGCTGTCAAGTGTGTCTTTGTGGACTACGGGGTTAATCAAAAGGGGTATCGGTGTTATGATCCTAGCTCCAAACAAGTCTTTACCACTCTCCATTATGATTTTGTGGAGATGGTGGTCTATTATCGTTCGATCTCATCTAGTGCGCAGGGGGAGATGAGGACGAATAATGACTCACTAGATTGGATCTCACCACCACCCATAGTAGTTCTTGTTCCTGCAGTACAGTCCGTATAGTCCCAAGAGCCACTCAGTGATGTCTCCCCTCCGGATATTGAGGTATGTGCTGATGAGATTACTCATTTATCATCACCTTCTGGTTCACCTGGTAAGATTATGCAGCCTGCTAAGGAGCAGGAGTCAACATCCACTGGACCTACTCGGATTCTACCACCTAGGAGTACTAGGGGGATCGCAGCATGAAAATATTCCCCTGATCATATCCCTGGCGAACAGAGATACCCGGTGGCTAACTTATTCAGGGGGAGAGAATCTGCACCCGCAAGGACTCTTGTGACATCATTGTATAGTGAGGATGTACCAAGGAGTGTGGATGAGGCAATGACCATTCCTGCATGGAGAAATGCTATGGAGACTGAGATGGAAGCCTTGAAACAAAATCATACTTAGGAAAAGAAACGATTGCCAGCCTGGAAGCGTCCAGTGGGGTACAAATGGGTATTTACTATCAAGAGACGAGCTGATGGATCCATTGAGCGGTATAAGGCAAGACTGGTGGCCAAAGGCTATACCCAGACGTATAGAGTGGATTATTCTGAGATATTCTCACCTGTGGCCAAGATTGATACTAACAGGATATTGCTCTCCATTGCGGCTAACAGGGACTGGCCTCTATATCAGTTTGATGTGAAGAACGCGTTCTTACATGGAGACTTGGAGAAAGAGGTTTATATAGAGGGCCTGCCTGGGTTCTCACATGATTTTCAAGCAGGAGAGGTGTGTAAGCTGAAGAAGTCCTTGTATGGATTAAAACAATCCCCACGGGTATGATTTGGCAGATTCACGATTACCACGCAGCGCTATGGGTTTGAACAGAGCAACTCTGATCATACCTTGTTCATGAAAAAGAAAAGGAAGAACATAACTTGCTTACTCATCTATGTGGATGATATGATTATTACGGGAGACGATGTGGCTGAAATTAGTGAATTGAAGAAGAAATTATATGCTGAGTTTGAAATGAAGAATCTTGGAAGGTTGAAATACTTTCTCGGAATTGAAGTGATGCGCTCGAAGTTTGGCATTCACATTTCCCAAAGGAAGTATATACTGGATTTGCTGGCGGAGACATGGCTGCTTGAGAGTAGACCAGTGGATACTCCCATGATCCCTAGTCATGGCCTTAGGGTGGTGGACGGAGCTCAGAGTGTGGATCGGGAACGTTACCAGCATTTGGTGGGAAAGTTGATCTATCTCTCCCACACCAGACCTGATATTGCATATGCTGTCGAAGTAGTGAGTCAATTTATGCAGACTCCACAAAAAAATCACATGGAGGCAGCCCTGAGAATTGTTAGATACCTTAAGGGAACTTTGGATACAGGAGTGATGTTTCGAAAGAATGGTCATCTTAGGACGGAAGCATACACTGATGCTGACTGAGCAGGGAGTCATATGGATAGGAGATCCGCTTCAGGTTACTTCACCCTCATAGGACATAACCTGGTGACATGAAAAAACAAAAAGCAAAAAGCAAAAGGTTGTTGCCTTATCCAGTGCCGAAGCTGAGTTTAGAGGGATTGTCAGGAGTTACTTGAATTTTGTGGCTCAAAAAGCTAATGACTGAGTTGGGATTCCCGCCTAAAGAACCATGCCCACTAAAGTGTGATAGTAGGGTTGCGATCCAAATCTCGGAGAACCCAGTCATACATGATAGGACGAAACATGTGGAGATCGACCGACACTTCATTAAAGAGAAGCTGGATGACAGAATCATATCCCTTCCTTATGTGAGATTCAAAGATCAACTTGCGAACATCCTTACAAAAGTAGTAGCCGGGCGAGCATTTCATGACACACTATGCAAGTTGGGTATTAGACATCCTAATACCCAACTTGAGAGGGAGTGTTAGTTGGGAGTTGGGAATATAATTAATGTGTTGGCCACCTAAGTCAACAACACATCCCTTAGTATAGGGTGATGGTACGTAGCCCACCTATTTTATCCAACCTATTCGATAAAATGCGATTTAATTAAAAGAAGCACGACTATTTCATATTACCGTTCTACTTCCTTTTCTTTTCTTTCGTTCTAGCTTCTTCTCTTTTGATGGATTGCTTGGTTTGATATTTTTGTTATATATTATTATATATATTATATTTATTAAATATATTATATATTAATCAAGTAAAATTATGAAATAAAAAAATGAAACATTATTTTTAATGATTTGACGGTTTCTAATTTCGATTATTTTACGGCAAAAAAAAATTAAAATTCAATTAAATAAGTATTTTAAGAGCAACAAATTTAACTCTATGCTTAAACGGTGTGTTATTAATGCTAAAATAAAATTTTTAGAATCATTGTAACAAAATCATAGATTTTAGTTTCGTCAGCTTCGCCGCCCAAAAAATAAAACCCTATTAAATATGCATTTTAAGAGCGACAAATTTAACCCTAGACTTAAACAGTGTGTTACGAGTGCTAAAATATTATTTTGTAATTGATATTACGGCGGCAAAGCCGCCGTAGAAATCTAAAATCATATCCTATAAACTCTAAAAGTTAAAATGTTATCAACTCTAAACTATATAATCGTAAAATTAAATAATAAGTACATTGAAACTATATGAAGTCACATGTCAAATAGAAGACACGTCGTGCCGGTAATTATGATTATCTCCATTTCGACAAACAATGAACGATTCACCGAATATTTTAAATTGTAAAAGAAATGAAAAGTTTATTAAAATAATAATATTAATATTAATATAATATTCAAAATTAAAGAAAAACTTGCGCGAAATCAAAAAGAAGCAGTAACATTTCTCTTGAAAGAATCGTCCTTTTCATGAAAAAAACGCATTTTCCAGATAATTATGGTTGAATTGGGTGGGACGCCTATCATTTTTGCTTAGTATAAGGGATAGTATAGACTTATGGTGCATGACCATAAATGAGGGATAGTATAGACTCATCCGTGTTGTGTAAATAGTTGAATAACGGGATGTGTTGTGTGTATATATATATGTACTCATAGATGTAAGAAGAAATGAAGAGAAAAAAACCTTCCAAAACTTCCATGTTCAATAGTTCAATAAATTTGTACAGATATGAGCATTAGTGCCTTCATGGATCCTTTACTCGTTATTTTTATTTTTATTTTTCAATTTCATTTTTCCATTTGGTTTCTCATCCAACTTAGTTTAATTTAATTAATTTTGTTCCAATCTCGTACATTTAGTACCAAGAATTTACTGAGAATTTTTGAAATTATCCACTAAATAATATTTTTATTTGTAATATATTTGATTTTTTTTTCAGATTTTATATTTTCTATTATATTTTTTTCTTAATTTTTTTTATAAAAACTTCGAGTTTTAAGTACTTGACACGTAAAATTGAAGCTCTATACTACTATAGAACTTCGAGTTTTTTTATTTATTTATTTTATTAATATGTTTGATTTCAGATAATTCGATTCAAAATTTAAGTTCTATACTCGAATACTTACACGAATATTTTTGGATATGAATTTTACTATACAATTCCGAAAAAATACGTGATACTTATCGGATGTCGGATTCATGTATTCAAAATCTGGCGGAAAATGTAAACATCCATATTTGCACATGAAATAAAGAATTGACGAAAAAATCAAAATTTTAATTCAATCTATTTTAAGTTTATTAATTTAATAAAAAAATAAAAGAAAAATTAATAAATTCACATATATTTTAAAATCCTTACATCAAATTATCATATTACTAAATATTGTATTTTGAATTCTCATTTAGTTCTACGTACTTAAAACATATAAATTGTTCTATTACCACCAAATCACCTCTCATTATATCCAGATTATCAAGTCTAGTGTTGTAAACGAACCGAATTCGGACGAACGAAACATTTTCTAGCTCGGTTCGTGAGTTTAACGAACGAGCTCAAACTCATTCAAGCTCGAGAACAAAAGACAGTTCGTGAGCAAAGGTGAACAAAAGACAAACTCACAAGCTTCTTTCTTCTCCACAAAGCTCGAGAATACAGGCTTGCTGTTGCTGCAAGTTGCCGATTTCAGTTTCTTGGATGGAGATGAATTGCAAATTTTTGTATTGGGGAAGAACGTGGGGTGATCCTAAATTGATGGAGAAATTCTTGATGAAGACCTAGTTAGGAATTGATAAAGAAATGTTAGTTAGGAATTGCACAAGATTGAGGAGTGTTTATTTAGTTTTTTTATTTGCATTTTTTGTTGGTATTATTTTTATTTTTATTATATATATATATAATGAGTCCAGTTCTTATGAATAGTTTTACTGTGGTCAGTTTTCCCAATACGTGTACAATTTTTTCGTAGCACCATCCATTTTCGAAATTGGTCGCACCATTGGAAAGCTTATACATTGTAGATGAA
>JAOYMZ010072090.1:0-12099 GCA_025802335.1 Pinguicula primuliflora | reverse complement strand
CACCCACACACAGTCCCAAAACCTTGCAAACACAGAACACGACATGTTAGCTGGATGTGGCCCTTCAGTGCCGGAGGGGATAGATAATCTATATACATATAAGTTATGTTCCAGATGGCCGTAGCCTAAGACTTCACCTTCCCCCTGCCTAAATACTGTGTTAGGCTTAAGCCGCCTATATGAATGTTTAAACGGCCTAGGCTGTAGATGACGACTGGCCGTCCGGCCAACATTTTCTACCGGATGTAAAAAAGCAATATTTGCATCTATCTATATAAATCTTCCCCACTTCATTTTCCCATAGATATTTATTAAAGATTCCCCCACTTGAGATACTTGAAGATCAAAAAACGCCATAACCGGCCCCCAGGAAGGTTCTTATTAATCCCTATCCTTCAATCCCCACACCCCCGGATGCACAGCAAGTGGAAACATGAACATTTTACATTATACATAGTTGGGGTGGATACCGACAAATCACAAATATCCAATCTTTTTATTGGTTACCCTTCATATATACCCCTCATGTCCATCCACAGCAACAGCATAATACCAACAACACAACACTAATGTCTGGTGTTTGGGTTTTCAAGAACAACGGAGTGATGCAACTGGTCGAGAACCCCGGCGATCATCACCCCGGCGGTGCCTCCTCCTCGAGACGGAAGGTGCTCGTGCACGTGCCGACGGGTCAGGTCGTGTCGTCTTATTCCTGTTTGGAGCAGGTCCTGAAGGGTCTGGGGTGGGAGCGGTACTATGAGAAGGGTGATGTGGATCTGTTGCAGTTCCACAAGCCCTGTTCCATTGATCTCATCTCTCTTCCCAAACAATTCACAAAGTTCAACTCCATTCACATGTACGACATCGTCGTAAAGAACCCAAATGTTTTCCACGTACGGGATCAGTAGACAAGGCCGGGGAGGATTGATCCATTAACTCATTGCTATTACTTGCTGCTCATGTCTTGTGCTGGCTGTGTGGTAGATAATATATGTTATAGAAGAAGGGGTTTGGTCTATTGTAAATGGATGAATTTGATGAGTTTTTGTTTCCCTTTTCCTTGTTCATATATATTGGTTGCTAGTTTTTTTCTAATCATCCATGATATTGTGTTGAATGATGCAGAATTTTCATCAAAATTCAAACGATGAAATGACTCATTTAACATACATTTAAAACACTTTTGATCTAAATCGTTGAATTTTGATCAAACGATCCAAATTAAAAAAAAAATTCTACTGTTGGCTGCGGTGGAATGTTTGTACCGTAAAACATCTATATCTACATTTGAAGAAAGTAAACGACTGTAAAAGACGATGAATTTCTGAACAAAATGCTACAATTTTTTTGCTTGCGTGGGGTTTAATGTGCAAAGATCGACGTTCCTTTACTTCCCCACATTCTGTCCTTTTTGTTGTGGAAAGTAGGGGTGAGCATTTGAATTCCGAATTTCGAAATATAGGGCATTCCGAATTACAAAATTCTGAATTTTGAAATTTCGGATTGTAATACGAAATGGATCGGGATTGCGATTCGACTTCCAAAATAATTTCGGAAAGGATTCCAAATTCTGACCGAATTTCAAATTTTGGATTCCGAATGCCCACCCTTAGTATAAAGATAAATTTTTCTATCCTTTTTTCTTTGTTTTATATATTATATATATTATATTTTATTTCTTTTTCTTATCCTTTTCTTATTTTTGATTTATCCGGCGAACCGGTCATCATTTGTTGAAATGAATGCCGTCATAATTACCAATGACATCATTCCCTTTCATATAACATTTGAATTCATATATTTTCGATATAATTTTTTTGGGCTGTCGTGAATTCAAGCCACGTATCATATACTAAATTACTAATGTGGTTATAATAACATGGTGTTTTCTGTTCTTGATTGGTTTGGCTCGATTTTGTGTTTTGAGGCAAATTCAGACGCACAAACGAGACTTCAATTGAAGCTGACGAAAATGGCGCCGTACAATAAGAAGACAAACAGACACAACACAAAAGCTCACTGTCACCTGGTAATGAAGACTGACAGCAAGTGTTCTTAATTAAAAATAACAGTAGACAAGGATGTGATATGAGGTGGGACTTGGATGTACTGAAGGAGAGCCCATCATTCATTTTTCAATTATTATATAGGTTTTGTGTTGTGATTTGTAAATACATTTCAGTATCACATATTCATTATTTTTTCACCTACGTTTCGATCAGGGATAGGTTACAATGAATATATTATTCAAGGTCAATCCAAATTATATGGATGGACAAATTATATAATAATTGGACAAGTAACCTCCACAAAATTTTATTTCAAAATTTGATATCCTACTTAATTTTTTATTTATTTTTATTATTTTTTACTTAAAATACATTAAAAAAAACGAAAAAAATAAAATACTAAACCGTCTTAATACCTTCTAATCAAGTCAAATCGTCGGAAGATTTCTTATCACTGACAAGAAAAACCTCAACCTCATTGAAAACCCTGGAAATCTCGACTCGAATCACCTTCAACATGTCGATGGAGAAATCATCGAACACGCATACACGAAAACCAGTCCAAATTTCTGTTGATCAAATATCCGGCGAGAATGTCTCAAATACGTACACAAACTACTCTTCCCAGGAAGGAGGAGCAACAACAATTTTAAGAGAACTTGCTGATATGCGACGGGTGGAAAATGGTGTTACGGACGACACAGAAACGTCAAGAAATGTGGGTTTGATGGCGGGAGATGACTCCGGTGGACACATTGCAAGCCATTTCACATCTCAGAATCTTACAGTGGGCATTTTGAATGAAATTTGTACATTGCGACATGATTACATGACTCCATTAGTCGGGTTTGGAATGGATCCCATATTACCAATCTGAAGTTTTGTTTGATCAATTCCCTCGAAGATTTTGTTTGATTGTGTGAAACTTATACACAGGTGGCAATACGCGCTGATGCACCTGAATTGTTCAGCATTCCAACACATCTATCATCGAAGGTCTATGACAACGCGCATGTGGAGTTCCCAGTGAAGGTGACGGTGTGCCAGTCCCTACAGGTTATAGGGGACATAAAGAAGCATTTGACAAAATGGGAGCTCGCTCAAATTCGAAGAAGCTGCTTCGGGCATTTACTGGACTTGGACAATTCTTAGACGTCACAACAGACTATGTTCCCCGGGAAACTTGCCCATTTCCAAATACCTTCTAAGCGAATGGAGCTATGGTTTTTGACAAATAGGAAATCAACCCGTTTGGGTATCCATGAATTTGCAATGGTGACAGAGTTGAAATGCTCGAAGAAGCCAGATCTGGATCATTCTGCACGTGATAATCGGTAAGAGATGAGTACCTCAAAGGACTCACGCACCTCATATTTAAAGACCTCAATGAGAAGTGGATAAAATTGATCAAAAGAGAGGATAACGATGATGTGCAAATATTGGAGGACAGGGCTCAAACGAAGAAGAGAAAGAGGACGAAGTCTGATGTGGGTGCCGAGCTGCAATTATCTGAGGACAGGGTCCAGCCGCAGAACATGAAGAAGAAGAAGCATCACAACAATGCGACTGATGAGGCTGCAGAGCGGCAAATGTCTGAGGACAGGATCAAGCTATCAATGTTATACCTGCTAGAGGGTGTAATCCTAGCAGGTGATTCAAAGAAAAAAGGCGACGAACTTGCTATGAGAATGGTAAACGATTTGTCCACGTTTAATGCCTATCCATGGGGCAATAAAGCTTACGTGGAGATCGTCCATAGCATCGGTTTTAAGGACCTTAGGGTCAAGTACTCAAAGTACCGTGAACGAAGGTAAAAAGAGACATACACACTTACAGGTTTTCAGTTTGCTTTACATGTGAATCGTTTATTATTTATTGATTTTTTTGTATATAGAGTTTAATGTGAAGATGTACCTAAGAAGTATGTGTATTCCATTAAAACAGATTTGGGCGTTAGAGGCAATTACCAAACTCTCCCCAATGTGTGGCAACCGTATAGGTGATAGAAGCATGATGAGGTTTTTTTGGTGCCTGAACTGGAGGTGCTATCTGGCGATGAACAGTCAGCAAAAAATAATTGATGCTTTCCGCAACAAAACGCTAAGGAACCACATGCCTTGATCTGGGGTGACATTTACGTGCATCTCCGATATCATATATGGGATCAGACAGTAATATTCATAATTCCTGTAAGCATGCCTGTCGTGATTCACCCACCCTGCATATACGAGGCCATGCACGAACAACGTGCAATATTCAGAATTTCTGCATGCATTATTCTGGGTAAATCAAGCCTGTCATGATTCACCCACTCCAAGCATGATTCCGCAGCCCCGTATACACACCTGTCGGGATGAATTCACTCTTCATAAATGAGGCCATGCACGAAAGAGGTACGTTCCTAACCTAATAATTGTTTTCTCGATTTCTCTCCCAGGGTGTTCTTTATCCGATCCTGAAACCTTCGAGGAAAGAGAGTGGGATGCCATGTATGAAGGATATTGAGGATGTGCCTGACTGTATGGATGAGCGGATCACTAAATTGGTAGAATTAATCAACACGTCTGGGTCTGGGGGGAGTCCAGATGACTCCCACGAAGAAGAAGACGATCAATCAACTGAGGATAGGCAGCTCCATGCCTTGTCACAACCATCTCATGATTCTCATCCTACTAATCCATGGTATGTTCCGACGAGTCACGGGACTGCATTTCCCGATTCCAAGGCTAATTTCTTGGTGGAAAATAAGAAGATAGTGGATGAAATCTGGAATGTCATAATATTTTTGAAGGGGTGTAGGGACAAACTTAAAAAACAAATCGACGCAACTGTTAAGTTTTATCACGAGGATAGTGTAGTGAAAGAAAGGAAAATTGAAGAGTTGTGGAACAGGATTCGGAGTTTGGAATGTCTTGGAACCAAACCCGTCAATGACCTGGTTAACATGAATGTCACCTCTAGGGAGCCAGTCGACGCCTCTGCGAAGCCAGTCGCCTATGTGGAGCCAGTCGATCCTGTACATCCGGATGATGTATACATTGGAGATCCTAAGTCTACATTTGTACCGATCGTAAATGATGAAACTAATGATGAAGAAGAAGCAATTTGGAGTACAAAGAGGAAACAGGGCCCATCGAAACACCAATACTTGATATTTGCACGACCTAAAACTAAGAGGACGAAGGCCATTTACAATCCATATACCTCTACAGGTGCGGAAAATGAATTCAATCAACATCTGGAATGTCTAAAGAGTTGGATGAATACGAGTGATGCATCACGTCCGAAAGACATTTGTGATGATTTTATGCACCTGGGACCAAAATTCTTCGCAAACCTTATGGTAAATGATTTTTGGCTGGAGGATACAGTAAGTATTTATTCTCATGGTTATGTTCTAGTCATTTATATAACCATTAGTTGTACCATACATACTAATGGTTGGTTTTTCAGTTTCTCTTAGCATGTTGATGAAATCTTTTATCTTATGAGAAAGAGATATGGAAAATACAAGAACATCTTCCCACAAGATGTTGCACTTGCCCCGACTGATTTCTGTATCCTTATCAAAGAATTCTGGGATGACAAAAAAGATTGTGGACGAAAGAATAGAATGAAAACCTTACACGGAATTTTCAAAAAATACGTAAAACTGACCCCCGACAAGGGACCGACGTTGTTGACTTGCAAGATCGTGTACGTGCCTTGGCTTGTCTAAAGGTCACATTGGGCGGCGGTTGTCTTGCACTTGGAAGGTGTATTCAGACGATCAGATCCAAAAGTCGTTGCATCCATTATGCACACCGATCCTGGAGATTCTAAAACCTTTCAAAAAAAGTTCCATGCGGGGTGAGCTACTCGTAGAAGATGTATGGAAATGCTCCCATCCTCGAGGATCCCTTTCTTATGAGCTTCGACCTGATCTTGGAGACATAGGGTAATAGTTTATTTCAGTCTCTCATATGTTGGGTAAGTGTCCATTTTTGTTTTAATTCATTGACTGTTTGTTCATTGGTTTATATACAGCGGAGCTTGCGGGGTCTACATGTGCAAGAACATCGAATTACACATGATGGACATCACAAATTCCAAGGACTACATGAATAATGATACACTGTTACGTTATTAGAAACTGTATACTTTATCAAATTTTGAAAGATGCTTGGAATCATAATAATGTACACTTTAGGGTGTTTGATGTGGTTTGTCATTTGATTCAATTCAATGTGTACGAACAAATTTCACAAAATCGACATGACTTGTTATGTTAAGAATAAATGCCTTAGTAAGATTTGCGCAACAAAATCCAAACAAAATACATAATGAAATTAACTAAACTATAAGCTACTCTGCACCGTCGAAAAACGAACAAATCCATCTGTCGACACTTCATTTGCTATATACTATTATGAAGTTTCTTCCCCTCAACTATAAGCTACTCTGCACCATCGGGAAACGAACGAATTCCTCTGTCGACACTTCATTTGCTATACACTACTGTGAAGTTTCTTCCCCTCCCTCCCCTTTGAGAAATATTCTTGTCTCTCTGTGAGATTTTGCGCCAAAATTACCTCTGACTGAAGACATGAAATATTAGAATCTGGACAGCTCTTTTTATCCCGGAAGACACACCAACACCACTTCACTTGTAAAAGTGGGGGTTCATTGGTAGAAGACCGATACAGAAGAATATGGTGAGTCTTATTCTGGCGGGAACGAAATCGGAAAAGGAAGCGATGTTGGCAACCATGTTGTGAATGAGGAGTAGGTTTCTAGTTGGTTGTTGCATATATTTATAGGGACGTGGTATATGAAAAAAATGAAAAGGCACACTCTGTTAGTGAAAAGACGTAACTTTGCACAGATCATGAAAATACTACACACGCACACACAACACAAAAAGATTCGTTGTGGGTTTAGGCCCTGACATATGTATTCAGGTTCACCGTGCGTAGTCACGCCTGTGATGCATGATGTATGTACGACGACTCAGCTATTCGGCTTACGTGTATGGGGAAAATTCAGACAAATCATCGATAGTTAAGAAAGTAGGGTAATGAGACCGAATGTTGTAACCGGGCTAACCGCGTGTAGTCGCAGTATTCACGATTGCACTCGTAATCATCACAATATAATTTGGGGTAACAGATTAACTTTTAAAATAAAAATATTCTAATAATTAATATATATTAACTAATATAAAAGTAAATTGTGTTGGAGTATGACATAATGATATGTGTGTCACTATCAATTATTTTGGACGCACTACGTGAGATGAGATTATATTCTCATACAAGTCGATTATTTTGAACAAAGAGACTTCATTGTATTCCTAGTAGGAGTATCTTGACACAGAGATGAATGAATCATAGATAGTGCAATTACATGTAAAGAATGGAGTTGTGGCAATCTGAATGGGGTCAAGACTCAAAAGTGATTAGTTACAGATCAGGAAGATGAATTCAGGAATAATTATTGGATCCGAGTTGTTTATGAATATAGGGTATGGGGCCCGACCGATGCATTCGGGTACACCATGTCTTGATACGTTGTTGTCAAAATTATTCTAGCCTTTAGGGTTTAGGTCCCGACTAAAGTATTCAGGTACACCACGTTGAGTTGCGTAGTTATCGTTATTGTTCTAACCTCTAGAAATTAGGGCCCGACTCCACCTATTCGGCACACCACATCAAGTCGAATAGTTATCGTCATTGTTAAAGCCTCTAGGGTATAGGGTCCGACTCGATCAATTCGGGTATACTACGTCGAGTCGTATATTTCTCGTCATCGTTCAAGTCTCTAGGGTTTAGGGCCCGACTGATATATTTGGGTATACCACGTCCATTCGCGTATTTCTTGTCCGTCCGATGTGAATAGAACAACAGAAGTTGTGCTTATTACAGAATAGTTGGAGCACGAATAACTCATCTGGGATGACCATGATAGGTTGTTGTCTTGTCGGTAACTGTGTTTGTTTCATAATTAATAGACCGACCAAATTATCCGGGCTTACCATGCATAGTCGCAATCTTATCGTCAGACGTGAATAGAACAACGGATATTGTGTTAATTACAAGATAGTTGGAGCACGGATGTCTCATTCGGGATAATCACGATTGGCCATATCGAGTCGACTGCTGTGTTTGTTCCGAATATGCTATACGGAATATTTAATACCAAGCTCTGGTGGGTTGTTTAATGTTAAATGTTTAGTGACAGATGGCGTGTTCGGGTTTACCACATATAGTCGCGCTCTTCCCATCCGACGTGAATAGAAACAACGAATTATGTGCTTATTACAGGATAGTTGGAAAACGAATAACACTTCCAGGATAACCACGATGGGTCACAGTCTTATCGATAGATGTGTTTGTTTAATAGTTAATGGACAGACTTAATTATCTGGTCTTACCGCGTATTATCACGATCTTACTGTCAGATATGAATAGAACAGCGGATGTTGGGCTAAATGAGGGAGCTTGAGGATAGCTTGGGTGACTGGTTTGAGAAGTTGAAATCTCTTAAGTATGATATTCGTCATTGTTGAAGGAAAAAAGATAGGATGACCTTAATATCGGGACGATTTCAGACAAATAGAAAGTAGATCTGGTACTTTTCAAAGAGCTATAATTAGGTATCAATAACCCCTTTTTCAACCATATGATATTCCGAATATGCTATACGAGATATTTAAATATGGTATAACAAAGCTCTGGTGGGTTGTTTATTGTTAAATGTTTAGTGATCGATGGCATGTTCGGGGTTACCACGTATAGTTGCACTCTTCCCGTCTGACGTGAATAGAACAACGGATTATGTGCTTATTACATGATAGTTGGAGAACGAATAACACTTCCTGGATAGCCACGATGGATTTCATTTTTATCGATGGGGTGTTTGTTTAATAGTTAATGGACCAACTTAATTATCCGGGCTTAGCACGCATTGTCGCGATCTTACCGTTAGACGTGAATAGAATAGCGGATGGTGTGCTAATTACAGGATAGTTGGAGCATGAATGACTCTTCCAGAATATCCACGATTGTCTGAGGTCAGGACGATTGTTGTGTTTGTTCGGAATATACTATACGAGAATTTAAATATGGTATAACAAAACTCTGGTGGGTTGTTTATTGTTAAATATTTAGTACCCGACGGCGTGTTCGGGTTTCCCATGTATAGTTGCGCTCTTCCTGTCCGACGTGAATAGAACAACGGTTTATGTGCTTATTATAGGATAGTTGGATAACGAATAATGCTTCTGGGATAACCACTCTAGGTCGCGGTCTTATCGATAGGTGTGTTTATTTAATAATTAATGGTCCGACTTCAATTATCCATGCGTACCACGCATTGTCGTGATCTTACCGTCAATTATCCGGGCGTACCACTACTGAAGAGAAAATCGCAAAAGAAAAATTTCGCAATGATGAATTAATTGTGCAGGGAATCATGCTTGGAAGTATGATGAATGAACTTCAATGAAAATATCTTTATTTCACTCTCAAAAATATGATCTCACAACTCTCTAAGACATTTCTTGATAGCGCTCGTAAGGAGCGTTATAAGACCACCCTAGCCTTCATTGGGTGCAAGATGGTAAAAGGTACATCTCTCAACTTGCACATGCTAAGAATTATGGGTTATCTCGAGAAATTGGAGAAGCTTAATGCACCAATTCATGTAGACATTGCAAAGGATATCATTCTTGGTTCATTGTCTCCCTCATATAAGGATTTTATTCTACATCTTCATATGAGGAAAAAGGCACCAACCTTGGATGAAATCCATCAAAATCTCAAGCAAGCTGAGGTAGACCTTAATAAAGGAAATGGTGAAAGAAATGTTTTGGCAATTTCTCATGGAAGTAAAAATATCCACAAGGGTAAAAGCAAAAAGGTAACCAATGTGTCAACTAAAAGTAAAGAGAAGAGTTGTGCTCAAGTGAGCACCTACAAGAGTAGGAAACCAACTCCCAAAACCGAATATTTCCATTGTCATGAGTTTGAGCATTTCAAGGCAAATTGTCCCAAATATAAGGTTGACTTGGATAGTGGCAAAGTGGAACGTAAGCTTTCCAAGGCTTCCAAATGTATCCTTGTTATTGAAGTGAACTTAACCACTCTCATCCATTATTGGGGAATTGATTCTGGATCATGTGCTCATATTTGTGCAGATATGCAGGCACTTGAGGATAGGACTCTTATAAAGAGTGAAGTGGTGATGAAGGTTGGAAATGGTGCAATTTTCACGGCGGTTGCAGGTGGAAATATTTCCCTTCATGTACCTAGTGGTTTAGTTTTGATTTTGAACAATGTCTGATATTCTCCATCAATATGTAGAAATATAATATCCGCGTGATGTTTGGACAATGATGATTTTAACTTTACCATCAAGAATGGATGTTGTACGATTTCTAATGATGGATTATTCTATGCAAATGCCTTCATGAGTAATGGCTTATATTTGTTTGAATTGAATGATAAAAAAGTTCTAAATATCAATAACAAAAGAATTAAGATGTCTGATGGGTATAAGACTCTCTTATGACACTATCACCTCGGTCACATAAATGACAAACACATTAAGAAATTACAAGAGGCTAAGCTCTTGATCTTCTTGATTGCAAAGCAATAGAGATACGTGAACCTTGTTTAATTGTAAAGATGACCAAGAGGCATTGCATTAAAATGGGGTCAAGAGCAGAAGACTTGTTGGAATTGGTACACCATTCCATTATATGTGGTCCAATGAGCACTAGTGCGAGAGATGGTATATATACTTCATTACCTTCATAGATAACTATAGTCGTTTTGGCTATATATATCTGATGAAGAATAAATCTGAATCTTTTGAAAAGATCAAAGAATTCAATAATGAAGAAGAGAACCAACTCAACAAGAGAATTAAATCTTTGCGAAGTGATCATGGAGAAGAATACTTGAGTAATGAATTTGGCACATACTTGAAAGAGTATGGTATTGTACCACAACTCAATCCACCCGGAACATTACAATGGAATGGTGTGTTCGAAAGGAGAAATAGGACATTGCTCGATATGGTTCGATCAATGATGTGTCAAGCTGAATTGCCCTTTATTTTTGGGAATATGCAATCCAAACTGCCGTTTACATACTAAATGTTGTTTCATCTAAATCTGTTGAAAAGACATCATATGAATTATGGTTAGGAAAAGCTCCTAACTTGTCTTCTCTCAAGATTTGGGGATGTGAAGCCTATGTCAAACGTTTGATGTCGGGCAAATTTAACCCAAAAGCGGATAAATGCTTCTTTATTGGTTATCCTAAATAAACAAAAAGATACTACTTTTGGCACAAATCGACAATTAAGATATTTGTTGATAAAAGTGCAATATTCTTAGAGAAAGAATTTCTCGAAAGAATGAAAAGTAGTGGAAGTAGTATTAAGCTTCGTGAAACTCAAAATACACTACAAGATATTGATCAAAACGTGAATGAGGGCATTCATGAGGATCAAAGTTACACAACCATAGTTCATATGGCTAGTGGGAGCATGAGTGAACTTGTTTCTCAGAATATTGAGGAAGAGGTTCACACATTGTCAATAAATATTCAACCAAGTGTTGAATCAATCTCACCAGAACTTGTGAATGAAGTTCAAGGTGTTCAAGAAGAACCTCATGAACCACAAGAACCACAAGAACGAAGAAGGTCAACGAGAGTCAGTTGGAAACCTAATTTCTATCAAGGCCTTCATGAGATCTTGATACTTGATACCGATGATCCAGTGACCTTTGAAGAAGCAATGAATAGAGATGACTCCTATTTATGGCATAAACCAAACCAAACCAAACCAAATATACTCAGTAAATTCCGCCTTAGGCTGGGTCTGGGGAGGGTAAGATATACGCAATCATACCCCTACCCCTCAACAGGATGAGGAGACTCCTGTTTATAGCATGAAGCCATGAAATCCGAAATACAATCCATTTATGATAATCAAGTGTGGAACTTGGTAGATCTTCCTCAAGAAAAGAAAGCCATTCAAAATAAATGGATTTTCAAGAGGAAGATGGACATGGATGGTAACATGACAACATACAAGGCAA
>JAOYMZ010072079.1:0-12100 GCA_025802335.1 Pinguicula primuliflora | reverse complement strand
GGTAAATATTTACATTAATAAAACATACAAATGAGAACCTACATTAATGACAAACCACTTATATGCAAAGCAAACTGGAATTCTGCTAGGGTGTAGGTCTCTTTATCGACTGCTTGCAGTTTTTTCCCATCCTTCTCTTTGACGATTTGTTCTGTGTACTTTGTATGGAGAGTTTTTTGTACCACGCTCTTTCTTATCTCCGCATAAAACTTATTGCCCCATGGATAGACATTGAACGTTGTCAAATCATTGACAAGACTCTAAGCAAGGCCATCAACGTTTTTCTTATAATCTCCTGCTAGGATCACACCCTCTAGCAGATATAACAATGAGATCTTAATCCTATCCTCGGAGAGTTGCTCCTCGGCATCCTCAGTAGACATTTTGGCCGTCACATTATTATTATTGTTATTATTATTCTTTGTATAACTGTTATTCTCCTTTTGATTCTTCTTACTCTTCTACTCCTTTGCCTTATTCGTCATCGTTTCCACAAGTTTTTAAGTTTTTGAAAGGTGACATTCGTAAACTTCCTGGAAAGTACATGTCTCGTATACGATCATCACTCATCGAAGGATCCGTCACTGGCGCCTTCGAGTAGTTCAACCTAGTTACTATGGCAAACTCCTTTATACCAAATTGGATTGGCTTTCCCTCTATGAGAAACCACAACTCTAATCGCTTAGGCATTTTAATGCGCCTGAGCAGTAAGAAATGAGCAAGCTGATCGGAGGATTTTGGGATGTTCAAGAGTTGTCGAAATCAAAGAGATGACCCAAACAAGTATTTCGGATTTGGTCAAGTTCTTGTTTACTCAACCACTCCTTTATCTCCATTACAATCCACAATGACTGGCGCATCGTCACCTTAACGGGGAGCTCCGTGTGTGCTCTGTCGTATACCTCTGCTTGTAGGTATGTGAGAAAGCCTACCAGTTGAGGCGCATCAATCGGTATGCGCACCTGTGTATAAAACGTAGATAACAACCAAATAAAACTTCAAATTCAAGAGAAGGGGATTCGTGCTCAATGCGGCAGAATCAGGTAAGTAGTTTATCATAACGCAAATCGCAGCGAACAACATACAACGTACTGGAAGATTTTGATATGGGGAACACCCTGCATTGTGTCCACTTAAGTCATCGCCCCATTCAAATTCCTAGCCTGTGATATTTTCGGTCTGACCATCATTCTTGCCGTTTGAGACTCGGATGGGTCGTTCATCATTCTTCACGTCTGTCGCGGTGAAAAATGTTGGGCCTGTCGCGTGCCAGTCAGAAGGAATTCATTTACGATAGCGATAATTGTTCGATCCACGTCGACGTGCGTGTCTGAGGATTTCTCCAGCGACATGATTCAAGTCGAGGTTTTCGATTGAATGGTTACGAGATTTTTTATTTTCTGAGAAGATGTTTTCCTTTCGACGTAGATGAGTAAATGAAAAGTCTTTCGACGATTGACTTGATTAGAATGTATTAAGATTGTTTAATAGTTTATTTCTTTTTATTTCTTTTTTAATGTTATTTAAGTAAAAGTAAATCCAAATTTAAATAGGATGTTACTTTTTGAAATAAAATTTTTGCATAAGTTATTCATTCCTGTGAATAATGACCAATTAAGTGAATTTTAAATAAATAAAAATTACTGACAATATCGGAATTTGTACGTTAGGACTACAAGAATTTTGTTCTTCTCCCAATATTATAGTGTCGAATTCTAATCTGAAATTTTGGATCAAAATTGGATGGTGCAGATTAAAAATATTTTTAAATGGATGTTAAATGAGTAATTTAATCTGAAAAATTTGGTACTATTAGACGGAATATCATTTGGGAGGCCCAAAATTAAAAAAATATTTTTTATTTATGTTAAAAACTAGTCATTAAGGTTGTTTAGTTTTTTTTCGGTAATTATTAAGATTGTTTAGCGAAAACCCACGCAGTTCACTTTGGTAGGGCAGACTTTCATTACGAATCACCAGAGCATGAAGAATCATCCCATGGAAATGGAGGAAACCAGATTGTATCCTCCCACAAAGAAGCTCAAAATTGAAGTAGAAGAAGACAAACCGTCGGAGGAGGAAGACCCGGAGGAAGAACAGCCGGAAGAAGAACAGCCGGAAGAAGAACAAGACCCGGAGGCCGATAATATTCCTGAACGAATTAGGAAGGAGAGGGAGGAGGAATTAGTGGCCCTCATTGAACATCGGACAAAAGATGTCGAACTAATGCGCAGGCGTGTTAATTACTATAAATCTCAGGTAACTGTTGCTCGACTTTTGTTTACTTTCAACAAGACGTGGTCTGGATGGATAGTATTTTCTCTTGCTGTGCCTATTTATGATTTCTAAAAAATAATTTTGGGTCAAAGCAGTAGTAGTCTTTTATATATGACTTGGTTTGTACCAATATTTCAGATCCCAGAAAAACAAGTTTTGATTTCCTGGATGTGAGAAATGTGATACATTGGCATAGAAGATGATCTTTCTGACTAGTTTCTGTTTTTGTTAAGGATGGGCAACATATTTTATGAGCATTTTTTCATGAGATTTGGCTTCTTAAAATATTGTGGTGTCATTCACCCAAATCCTTGTAATCAAGTGACAACTTCCAATCATCGTCATTATCTTATATTGTTCTTCAGTGGTTGATATTTCGCAGAAAAATGTGTTTATTTGGATTTGGATATAACACAGAAGTTCTTTCTAAACGTACAGTAGTTAATGGAGCTTATTTTTATGGACCACTGATCAAATATATATTTTCTTCTTTCTTCTTGTGTAACTTTATATGGTGGTAGGCTTTAGAAAAACTGTTGTATATTGTTTAGGTGATTTATAATTGTAACTTTCTTTGAAGTGAGGAAGTTGTGAATAATGCTCTTTATATCTACTTGTTCTACCAACTTTCCTCCAATCCCGATTAAAACCATGGTGGTCCAACAGCTTAATGATGCGGAGAAGAGGTTGGCGGATAGCCTAACAAAATTGACCCTGCGTCGAAAGACGAAACTTGAAAAAGCTTCTAAAAATTTGGCCAATGGTAGCGAAGATGGCGCTTCTAAAAATGTGACCAACGGTAGAGAAGATGGTACTTCTAAAAATGTGGCCATTGGCAGAGAAGAGGGCGCTTCTAAAAATGTGACCAACGGTAGGGAAGAGGCCGCTTCTAAATATGTGGCCAATGTGAGAGAAGACGTAGAAGTTGGCAGGAAATCTGCATCTTCCATTAAGGCAGTTGATGATTCTTTCCGGAAGCAGTTTTTTTCGACACCTTTGCCTTCTAAAGATGGTCTGAGACCTGTAAAACATGAAAATTTATCTGAAAGTGATACTCAGTCGAAACCACCACTTTGGATTCCTGCTTTGGCTCCAATAGCTATGCAGCAAACAAAGAAAAAGGAGTCTGGAAATAAATTTTCCAGTGGTTCTGTTTCACAACTTGCTTCATCATCACCGTCTCAGGTTAGTGTTCCTAAGCAGAAGGGGGAAAAGGCTTCTAACCTATCAGCTAAGAAAGAGACAATGGGGAAGCAGCCTAAAGGAATCAAAACAAAGCTCGGTCTGACTTCTTTACTCTACCTTCTGACATTATTTAGATTTTCTAATTTGGCCTTTCTGTCCATTAGTAGTTAAATTTAGTATTTGTTTTTTATTTCAATTTGCTAGATGGCCACGACCACATCTTATGTGAGATCTGTTTTTGTTATTATTACTCACATTTTTTGACCAATAGCAGTGCAGAGAGAACATCAAGACATGATTAAATTGATTGGGAAAAGCCCTTCACCTGTTACGATCGACTTTCAATCTAGTTGTCTTATATCAAGTCAACACAAACGAAAACTTAGAAGTCTTGCTTTGTGTCCAGCAAATGACCATTTATTCGTAACGAGGTATTTTTTCTTCAATTTTTTTTTTCTGAAAATTACCAGAACTGGAAACATATACTTTTAATTTGGATGAAATTCTTAGAAAGAATAAGCCATCGGATGAAATTATTAAAAAGAATAACTTTCTTAGGCGGTTCATGTTTCCCTCCCCGCTTAGCATTGCATATGGTTATATTCATCTGGTTACTACATAAGTTATAATTCCTTCTAAATGTATGAAACTTGTACAGTGCCTTGGATGGAGTAGTCAATCTGTGGGAAGTACAAAGGCGAAGGTATTATCCTTGTTGGACTGTTCTTGCTTTAACATGGTTTGATACATGAAATTGTTTTGTTTTCATTGGTCAATTCAACAAATTTCTTACTTGAACCCTTTTGGCTTTCATCATGTGAAAATGCAGCTCCAGTGCCAGTTTACTAAGTTCCACAGATTGCCTATCAGGCAAGCGTAGATGGCCAGAAGACATAGCTTGGCATCCGCAAGGTGACAAGCTCTTTTCCGTGTATTCTGCTGATGACGGAGACTCTCAAGTATCTATCTTGAATCTAAACAAGAAAGAGGTAGATTGGCTAATTCATTCTTGTTTTTCTAATATGATAGTATAAGTATAATGCTGCTAATTATGTTTTGAAATGCGTCTAATACCGTATCCTTATTTGTATAATCTTGTATTGAAAAAAATGGGAAGCAAGGTGGAGTTAACCTGGCTGACATGATTCTGGAGTTCTCAGTTGTGCCAAGTTAAAATTTAAGCGTGTCATAAGCTTTGCTTTCCGTTAAAATCTTTTCCCCTTGCATTCTCCACGTACTTGATTCGTCAATAGCTGAAATTATTTCATCTATATGTCATTTATTCTTGACCCTTGATCTCTGCTTTGGTGTTACCTTTTATCTTCTGTAAGTCATTATCTGAAATATAATAAATTTGCAGCGGGCTCGTGTAACTTTTATGAAGGATAAGCCTCACCTTAGAGGCATCATCAACAGCTTAAAGTTCCTGCCGTGGGATGAAAAGTCATTCATTACTGGTGGAAGTGATCATGCTGTTATCATTTGGTCCAACAACGACGAAGAAGAAGACTCTTGGAAAACACGTGCATTACATAGAAATCTTCATTCCTCTGCTGTGATGGGAGTTGCTGCAATGCAACACAAGAACATCGTGCTGTCTGCCGGTGCGGACAAGAAGATCATAGCATTCGACGTCTTAGCTGAACGAACAGATCAAAGACGTCAAACAGAAGCCAAATGCATGAGCATTCTACCCAACCCGTGCGACTTCAACCTCTTCATGGTCCAGACAGGGTAAGTATACGTAAAATCAACATTTGGGACAAATCATAGAAACATTTCCAGTTGCTGAATTTTCTTGGATTGACCCATTTCAGGGTCCCAGAACGGCAGCTCAGACTGTTTGATATCAGATTGAGGCAAGATCAGGATATTCATACCTTTGGTTTCAAGCAGGAGAGCAGCGGCTCGCAGTCGGCTCTCATAAACCAGTGTTGGTCTCCCAATGGCGTGCATCTGTCGTCAGGATCTGTGGATCCTATCATCCACATCTTCGACATCAGATACAATGCAAAAAAGCCATCTCAGTCAATAAAGGCTCATCAGAAACGCGTCTTCAAAGCTGCATGGCACCATGCCCATCCGCTGTTGATTTCGATTTCTTCAGACCTTAACATCGGACTGCACGAGATTTCATAGAAGTTCAGCTGATAGGTATATAGTTTTTTGTTGGTGAATAGCCCCCTTTTGATTCTCTTCCTCATTTTGCCCAACGAAAGGGGAAGCCTTGCTCTTAGATCAATCAATGTTACTTTGTACATTGTATCACAAATCGTAGGGAAATGATATACACCTCCCCTTTTCATACACACACCTTCACACCTCCATTAGTGAGCATGAATGTGAGTGGAGGTGGTGTGGAGGTATGCAAGGGATGCTGTATCATAATTTTTCTGCTCCCATACCGTATATACCGGACCGTCTCGAATTCTATTCCTGGACGTTTATTGTTATTCGATAAATAGACGGACAAAATTAGAATTCGGGACATAAGGGTGCTTGTTCATGATATAACATTCGAGAGTAGAAAATTTTCGGATGGTGTATGGCATTTTCGCAAATGCTCAGACCAAAAGTTGTAATTGTGACCTAACTAACAAAAGAGGAATGCTTAACATACTACAACAAAATCGAAAAGTTGGACCGAATAGTGCATTTATTAGTACAGTAACATACACATCCGTGTGGGTGTGGGTGTGGGTGTGGGTGTGGGTGTGGGTGTTTTGTGTGGGTCCCACACATCAATTTTACAATGGATTTGAGTTCGGGAGGTTTGGGAATCAGGGATTTGAAGAAGATGAATGTATTACTGTTGGGGAAATGACCATGGAGGCTGAGAGCTCAACCTGAGAGTTTCTGGGCAGAGATTATTAGCTCAAAATACATGGATGAAAGTGATATACTTGTTGACTATGAGCTGATCACGACTCCTGACAACATGTCCAAGATGTGGTCTGATATTTGGACTGAGATATCTGCAGCGAAATGGTTTAACAGTAACCTGAGAATCAGTCCAGGAAACGGTGCAAATACTCTATTTTGGAGAGCAAACTGGATGCAGAGAGGGAAGTCTGGCAGTCTTATTCCCAGTGCTATACAAGCTTGCAGTTAGAAAAGATCTGAAGTTGGTTGATTTCAGATCGCAAATAGTACCATATATCATGTTCGGAAGAGAGCTATGGGGCTGGGAAAAGGAGAATCTAGAATTTATGCTTGCTAAAGTGGTTGAATATGGTGAACTAGAAAATCATGCAGATCAGTGGAATTGGAAGGCAGATAAGTCAGGCGCATTCTCCACCTCCTCTGCCTACAAACTGCTGGAAGCTTATGAACATCAGGATCAGAATATGAGTACACAAAACCTGCAGTGCGCTTGGAATAAACTGGCACCTCGCAAAATCCAACTTTTTGTATGGAAACTGCTCCAAAGTCGACTTCCAACTACTGATAATCTGCAGAAAAAGGAGTATCCATACAGGATTCTCACCGAATGTGCATTTGGTGTGCAGAAGATGAAGAGACTATAAATCATCTATTTTTCGAATGTACACAGGCAAGAGAGGTTTGGGGTGAAATATTTGAGTGACTGGGAGTAATACATGTGGAAAAAACAGCTCCTATGGATCATTTTATGGAGCATATGAAGATGGTTAAAGGAAAATCCAGCATTGAGATATGGAAGTCCGTTTGGATATCTACGGTCTGGCACCTTTGGCTGGACAAAAACTGCATACGTTTTGATGGCGAAGTTGTGGTGAACACTATTGAGAGCATAAAGCTTACGATTTGGTATTAGATGATTGCTCACAACCGAACTCGATGCACTGCTACTACATCAGATTGGTTAAGAGATCCAATTTTAGCTATGAACATAAAAGTATTATAGCAGTTTATTAATATAGTTATTTTGTCCGTGATCTGAAGGGATAAGATGCCTCCATTGCATTGTTTGTAAAACTTTTGAGATTTAATGGAATCAAAAATTCACAGTTCCATTTTGATTTCGTGGTCTGGTTTGATAATAGATTATTAAATAGTTTTTATACGCAAATTTCGAAAATGGTGAGGGGTCTGGCACTAGGGTAACCTTACCCAAATCTTATGCCTCAAAGGGCACGGCAATAATCTAGGTTAGCACAACACTCTGGAATATTTTGTAATCGTGGTCGTTCGTTAATCTCAACTTCGCGATGCAGAGCAAGCCGTGATCATCTGTACCCGGTGCGGCTGCGCCTCGTAAACGCACAACTCACAACTCACAAGCTCAATCCGATTCTTTGCTCCATTTCCTCGCGCATCTCAATATATTACTGTCGGAGTAAAATTCATATTCAAAGACAGGAATTTCGCCATTGATTCGTAGGTATGGATTTTGAATACTTGCATCCAGCATCGTGTTTTTTAAACCTCCGAGTATGTCCGTGAACTCATTTTGTATGCGTAAGTGTTGTTTCCCCTTTGAATTTCGCCTGGTATGATATTAGGCGAGTAGATTGCATTTTTGATTAGTTCTTGATTGGTTCAGTTGATGTATTATGTTTATCTTACATCTTAATCAATAGTTTTCCTCACATGATGTCTTGCCAATAGCTGCACTTCTTCTCAACAACTAGTTTATGTATTTATGTTATCAGTGGGTAGGAGTTGAGAAATGGGACTATCTTCTTTTAAGCAAATCCTTGAAAGAGATCTAACTATGGGTTAAGATGATCTGAGTGGGCGCTGGAGTATTTGTTCATGTGGTATAAAAAGCCATTGCTAAAGATAATATGAGGGGTTAATATTTTTCAACCATGTCCCAGTTTCCAATTACATACAATACTTTTCAAGATTGCCTGTGAACCATAGTAGTATATTATCTATCCTTTAATCTAATAGTAAGGGAGAACGTGCTCAATATGACAAGCATCTCTCGCATCCAAGTAGGTAGTAAATTATGGAGATGTCTTAATAGTGTAGAGGGGGAGCTTATTGTCTTAACAGTTGTTCAAAGACGTTACATGTATTGTGTTGATTTAAATATCTTAAAGATACTGAAGTTTGTAAGTATCTAAATTACTCTATTGGCTCTACAAGGGAAATCTTTTTTTTCGGGTAATTTACAAGGGAAATATTAGATGGTTGTTCGTGCAGATATTACCTTTAAGCAAGGCATTCTTAACTGATGTTCTTTATCTTCTTTTTTTTGGTTTGGTATGTGCGTATCTGCATGTTTTCCAGACCAGTGTTGCATTTTTCTTACTATAATGGGAAAAGGAACAAAAAAGAAAAGAAAAGGAAAAAAAGTCGGCGGACCAAGTGCTACAATTAAAAAGATGAAGTTTCCTGTGTCCGGTTTGACAGAAGGTGTTCTTCCAACTGCTCCTACCCCAGTTACCCACACTGCCGAGATCACTTCTACCTCCTTTGGGAGAAACAGTATTGAAATTGCTTCCGAGGATAAAGAGAAGAAGAGTGAAAAAGAAAAGCAAATTTCTGGTTTTATATTCATGTGTAATCAGAGTACTAAGTTAGAATGCTACCGATACCGTGTGTTTGGACTTCCAGCGGGGCAAAAAGAAGTAGTGGAGCAGATTAAGCCCGGGGCAAAGTTATTTTTATATGATTTTGAATCAAAGCTTCTATATGGCATATATGAGGCGGACTCCCATGGGATGCTGGACTTGGAATCTTCTGCTTTTAGAGGGAAATTTCCTGCTCAGGTATATTTATAAACTGTTGTGTAAGTAAGATTCATAATTTCCTGCTGATGTATATTTATAAACTGCTGTTGGTAACCAAAGTTCGTAGTAAGATCTATTTGGAATTCTTTTTTGCTTCCATTACAATCAATGAAATCGTTTTGGTAAGTGAGACCGTATTTTAATGAGTTAGTATAAGTGGCATATGCTTATGGATTGAGTTTCTTGTTTTCTTAACTTACCATGTTGTATGCATCAGTATAGAACCTGGGAAAGAATTTTTCTGCAAATTATGAACTTTCAAAACCAGTGAATTGATTATGCGTTGGTTGGAATTTGTTTTGTGCGTTGCAACCATAGCATGGTTCTCTATTTTATTGATAATTCTCGCAAAACCTTATGCTATAAGCTGAATACTTTTTCTGCCGGCATATTATTATTTGGACACGGAAAGTTGCATCTCTTTTATTAAAGAAGAATAACTCTTCTCAAATAGTTGACTACCTTTTGATAATCTACTTTCCAATTTAATTTTTCTCATGATTAAAAATGTCTTTCACGGCCTGCTGGAAATCTAGCTTCTACGCTACTGATTTCTCAAGCTATCCCTTCATTCTATTATTGATGAGGTGGACAATTTCCTGCAGCCTGAATGATGTATGACTGCTTGCATATATCTTTCAGGTAAAGTTTAAAATCTTCAAGGAATGTCTTCCCCTCCCGGAGAGTTCTCTCAGGAAAGTTATTAAGGACAATTATACGGGATCAAAGTTCAAGCAAGAACTGAGTGGAAATCATGTAAATACTTGTTTGATAATACCGCCAAAACTTTTGTAATCCATATTAATTGAAAAGATATTCTCTGAATGCAGGTGAGAAATTTGTTATCAGCATTTCGCCCACTTACTGCATCATCTTCTCCATCTACGTTGCAAAATTACACTACTGGACGGAGTCTGCATTCCCGCATTTTACCCACAGTAGAACATCACCCCATTCCACAGCCTTACCTTTCACAGCAGCTCTATCCTAGATCTTCCGTGCTCGTGGAACACATGAGTCGAACTTTGGATCATCCAAGTTTGGCAGCAGCAAGAAATTATGACGTGGGGAATGTTCACTGGTCATCCTATACTCAAAATATGGCTCTACCTCTTCGGGTGCAGGGGACATCCAATGCAGGGTAACTTATCTCTATAACCCCCTTACCTTTCTGTTGGCTAGCGGATATTCAAGCTGTTCTTTTCCGTCTTCTCATGCTCTGATTTCCGTGTTCAGCTGTTGCAGGTAATGATTATCTTATGTGCATATTATGTTTCAGATGTTCTGTTAGGAGCACGAGCACAACCCAGATAGCACCTTACCATCATGTTAGCAGTTGGCAAATCGGGTAGAATCTTTATAAACTCTTCTTTCTCTAACAACACACGGAAGTAGCAAAAATGATATAAGGAACCCCTAGGGCCCACGGCATCCCCACACCCTCTCACATTCCTAAATAGGGGGTCCTACACGCACCAACATGCGTGTGTATGTGCTCCCACATGGTGTGAGTGGGGTGTGTGGTGGGGGTGCACACACTTGGGGGTGCCTTATAGTAGGACTCCGGAAGTATCCTTATTCCAAAAAGCTTATTTAATTATTACAGGACAACAGACGAGATGGCGTCTCATGCTCAACCCACCAATCTAGAAAGGCATTATCATCAACTGCCATTGAACAGAGAAGCATTATATCAAGATAATATGGCTGCTGCATGCAACTCCAACCCGACTGCTCATTACCTGAATGCTGCATCAGTTCCACACCATCCATTTCCCGTTTCTTATCATCATCTACCATTACATACAGGCCAGACATACGACAATAACATACCTGCGTATGATCCAGCAGCTCCATCCCTGTTTACTGCTGCATCACTTCAGCAGCAGCAACATGTTCCTGCTGATTTCAGTCAAATCCCTTCACAACATCAAGATAATGTGTCTGTATACTACTACCACGACCCAGCTTCTTATTCTGTATCAGTAGCCCAGCAACCCGCTGCGGTTCCAGGGACATGGCATGTTACTGCTCCTATATCTGACCAGTTCCCCTACTCTGCTGGGAATTTTCCAAGCAGCTGATCTTTTTGGAATAAACTGGTAATGGAGTTTATTGTCAACTTCAGATGTAGTTGGGGAGTTTCTCCTCGAGCTGATGTTTCCCTGTGAAGGTCTAGCACTTGTTCCATCAGGTTTTCTTCAATCTTAGTAGAAGCCATCTTTTTTTTTTTTTTGCTACCGTGTGCTGCTGCACCATTTTTTTTTTCTGTAATGTGCACCGTTTGATTTCAGCGATTGGAGAAATTTAGTTTTACCAAAACTGGCATTTAGTTGAAATGGTATATAATATGCTTTTTTCTCTACCGGCACATCATTTTCATGTATCTCTAATACTAAACCCCATCATTCTCTAAATTACACAAATTTCGTTAAGATTTTCACAATTTAGTGGAAGTTTGCATTCAGATTTCGGAGGTAGATTACAAATACTTGGTGAGTTGATGTACATATTTCTTCTTCATATGCAATTTTTATTACGAATATAAATACGGAAATTTTAACCATTTTTTCGGCAAATAAATGAAAATCCTTTATCTTGAAATTCATGCATCATTCTGAAATTCAAGCCAAGAGGTGGAGTTGGCCTAGTGGTGGTGGAGAACCTCTACTTAAGTCTCTCAAGGCAAGAGGTGATAAGAAATTCGTCTGGGCTACGACCGCGGGTATGGATCTGAATTTAACCCGATTCATGTGGGGTTGTCTAGAATGAAAAAAATTGTGCAATTCAAAAGTTCAGTCAGTCAGTTCATTTTATATAAAAAATACAAATGTAATAAAATGAATTCAATGGACATCTAGCATTTTTCTAATCCAAACAACTTGTACCATTGTATAGACACAAACCACCTTTAT
>JAOYMZ010072068.1:0-12101 GCA_025802335.1 Pinguicula primuliflora | reverse complement strand
TTTATAAAAGGAAAGTTCAATTTTACCCTTATAATTCGATTAAAATGGTATATTTTAATCATATAAATAATTTTTAATGGTAATATGGTCTTACATATGTATTTTGTTTATTTTCAAAAATGTCACCGCCTGCTTTTCAATCGCAGCATCTTCTCCCCTACTTTTAAATTATGGCTTAAAACTGCGTTTCTGAGAAACAGTTCTAACAAATAATAAAAAAAAATAAAACTACGATACAACCACCCTAAGCAATTTTTATAAACAGTTACAAATACTCCCTAATAAGGATTTTCTTCTGTAATCAGAGTGCTCAGGCTCAGCTGAATGACTAAGAAGCTGGAAAGAAAGAAAAAAAAACTGGTTTTCTCTCAGTCAACTCTGTTGAGAGTTCCAAGGCAGAAAGATGCTATCAAAGAAATCAATCAGAGCATGTGAATTTGAGGCAGATGCACAAGCATAATTTTCTATCTGCACAGCTAAGAAGGACTGAAGAGAATATTGTCAATGTTCCTCAAACTGGTACTGAATACATGGAAAAATGTATACGGAGAGAAGATTACATCATTTACAAACAAGTCTCCCCATCTACAAGACGACTACATTTCTCTATATGGAGATCCCAATAAATAATCAATCATGAGGTCTGACTGAGCATAGAGTGGATCTTTCCATGCTTATTCAAGGTCTCCACCTTCTGTAAATTATCCATGAAATCTGCCAATGTTCATCTCTAGCAGGTACAGACAGCATGGGGATGTAGTGCTTATAAGATCAATATGAGGCTGATCTGAGACTTGTACACTTGAGGAGTGAAGGTTCATGAAGAAGATTCGGCTGTCAGTGGATGTTTTTTGCTAATCCCGCGGTACCAATACCCAACTCATGACCTAGTGAACATAAATACTTACACATGCACTCTTAAAAGGGGAAGGAGAACCAAAAGATTCAGTTAATCGAAACTAAATTCCACATGATCCAATGATAGTTGAAATGGTACTGAATCATAATGAGGTCCAGATGCCAATATAACTTAATCAATAGCAGCAAAACAGCTTGAATAAGACCTTGTTGACATGTAAAACTAAACTGTTTTACCCCAAGACTGGAACTTTATCAATGCCAAGAAGCCAAACACCACTGAAAGCTTAGCTGATCACGGTTTCAAACAAAGCCAAATGCCATTTACTCAGTCGTCACCTGTTGGAAAGAGTGTGAGAACTTTTCTTCCGTTGGCTGGAGTTGCCGATTCCAAATCCTCCACATACGCCGGCATCATACCGGTGCCATTTCCGCTATGCACAGGTGTCCCCATTCTCTGTGCGTGCGTCTGTGATTGCCTCAAGAAGGGATGCTCAAATTGCCCATTTGGAGGGGAGCTTCCAAAATGCCTGAACTGCTGTTGTAGCTGAGCCTGGTGATGTGGCGCCGGGGCCGCCACTCCCATCTGGTGGTGATGCGGCGCCACAGGCACAAATGGAATGAAATGCTCCGAACTGGCCCTGCCCGGATGGAGAAAATGCGGAGGAACCGGAGAGCTGGCGAACAAATGGTCCGTGGCGGCGTCGGCTGCCGACAGCGCCGCCTGGCTATTATTGCCGCCGTTGCTTGAAATCCCCTGCATCCTCTTGAGATATAGTCGGTACTTCTGCAAATGGCTCGCCACATTCTCTCTGGTCAGCCCATCCACACTCATGAGCTGCATAATTGTCTTCGGCACCGCATTCTTGATCCCCAAATGGGCAACCGCATCCACAAACCTCTTGTGCAGCTGCGGGGTCCACACGAGGCGGGGCCGCTTCAGGGTCCTTGCAGGCTCGTCCGACCCGGAGCCGCCACTGGGTCCGCCGCCTCCCGCGGCGACGCTTAGCTCCGTCGAATCGAATTCGGCGGATGAATTGGGCTGGGATGACAGTGCGGCGGATTGTGGCAGATGCGTCTGCGTCTGCGTCTGCGGCAGCGTGTGGTGCGCACTCTGAATGTTGAAAGCTATTGCGAGATCAGGAGTTATTAGGGATTGTGACAAGGGCATGAGATCCTCCGGTGACGGCAGCTCCTCTTCCCATTTCGAAAACCAATTGGATTCCTCTTCCCTCATGTTGCTGTTTCCTTTTTCTTCTTCTTTTCTCAGTTCAACCCCACTCAGGATATACTGCCAGTACCACAATTGGCGAAAGAGAGCAAGGAAAAAGGGTACAAGAAAAGGGCGCAATTTTTTTTATTTTTTTTTGTAGATTTCCCAATCTCTATCTCCACAGCAAACAAGGAAAATCCACAGCTTTCATAAGCCACAACCAACACACAAACAAAGCACAAGTCTTGAAGAAGAAGGAAGACAGAACAAAATCCCACCAGATGAGAGAGTTCTCGAAGAAGAATCTGCTCTTCTTTTGTTTGAGAAAATCTTGAGATGTGGGGCACCTTGAATTCCTTTCCTCTCTCCCCTCTCGTCCACCCTTTTCTGCAGCAATCAAGAAGGAAAACCCGGCAACCAATTTCAGATATACAGAGATTATGAGCCTGCAATTAAAAGAGTGTTTAGGGAGTGTTGATCGAGGTGGATCTTGTTTTCTTCTTTTCAGCTGTTATTGAGGTTCCTACGACTACTGCTGCTGTGGCCTGTGGGGCGATGCTTTTTGTGTTTTCCTCGACTGCAATCAATTTCATGGATTTGGAGGAACATGTGAGTCTGGTCTGTGTGTGGCATTCACATGTTTGGTGGGTGGGCGTTTGAGGTGGTGATTCGAATTTTCCGGGATTTCGGGGACCCCAGGTAATAAGTTAGGTGCCAAAATGGTGCAGAAAGGAGAGGGGTTGACAGCCAATCATTTCGACACACAAAAAATAAATAAATTTAATTCAATGATATTTAGGCTGCATAATTGGATTCATGTAATAAAAAGATTTTAAACTATTGAAAACTCATTAATGTCATGGGGGCGGACAATTCAATAAAGAGGGAAGCAAATAAAAATTGACGTTGGATAATGATTTTTTTTTTGATAAATGAATATAATATGTGAAAGTGTAAGGTTCGATAAATTTACATATAAATTTTTTTAAATAAATATGGTTAACAAATGTTTAATATTGTAATTTGGATCGTAAAATTTAAATTCACTTACGGTACAAGTTAAAATTGAGATAAAAATTTTGATCGATAAAAGTATAACAATCGAAAATAGAATTGGATAATACTGTTTTCTTTTCTTCATTTGATCGGATCTTTGCTACAGAGATCTGAAGTGGAATTTGTCCAGATAAGGAAACCAGGATCAGCCACGTGGGCATGTCCCATTGTACAATTAATTATATTTGTTCCAACACATTATTCCCAGTCCCAATAGATGGATGACTTTTTTTTATTGGGAGAAAGACAAGCAAGCAAAGCGGAAGGAACAAAGATATTGGCGATATTGTCGACGAGAGGAAATATAAATAAAATAAACAAAAATAATATTCAGCTTTACACAGGTTCTTCCTGACTATTAGTTTAAGCTAAAAAAATAATTAAGGAGGACGAATAAATTGGAAATCTAAAATTAGGTGTACATTCCTGCAAATGTAAAATCTTTAGTTAGCTAAACTCAATAAGCTGCAAATTACATAAAAAGTTAGACGATATTTGACAAGTCATGTGACAATTTCTTTTAGCAAAGTAAATTTAAATTTTAATAAAATTATTTACACGGTTGGCCCAAATCATTGGCCCAAAAATATCAAAAGAAAAACATCCACATTCGCGAGTCTTCTTCTTCGTCTGATGCTTCTTTCTCTGTCACCCTCGCCGTCGTGATTTTCAGTGTTCCAGTGTCAGATTGAGGCAGCATTCTGGGTTTGTGTCAAAATTAAGATATGTATATACATCTATCTAGCTTCCCCGATTTCCTGAAATTCTCCCACAATCGCCTCTTCACTTTTGCGATCACCTCCTGTGGCCTGAATTCCACTTCTTCGAAAATTAGTCGATTTCTTGCATTCCAGATTTGCCAAGCTGTGGATATCCAGACTATCATCCATATATTTCTGTCAATTTGTCTTATGTTTCGTTGCATATGTCGTTGGAAGTTCAGCCATGGTTCTAAGTATTGAATCTCATAGTTACATCCGAACCAGTCGTAGATTTGTTTCCAGATCAGAGATGCTTCAGTGCAGTGAACAAACAGGTGAACTACTGATTCGTTCGCTTGATTGCGTAGTTTACATTCCAAATCAGTTCCTTGTACTCCTCTGGTATATAGGTTGTCTAATATCAAAATTCTGTCCAGGAGTAGAAGCCAGGTAAATGCATTTTTCTTCAGAGGTGAGAGACTTCGCCTGATGGTTGCAAATTGGCTTTGATCAATATTTCGATTTCTAGAGGTAATCCACACTTCACGATAAGCTGTTTTGACCGAATATGTTCCTGAGCTTTCAGCCTTCCACCTCCATTTATCTGGGACTTCATGGTTTAGGATTGTGTCCTCTATTTGTGCATCTAATGTTAACTGGAGTTTTTCTGGTGGGTAGTAGTTGTCTTCGGTCCATATCCACATCCAATTAGAGTCCTCAGTGCTGTATTTATGAGCGATTGTTACATACTTATCGGCTACTTTCATGTATATAATTGGAAACTGATCACATAGGCGATTCCATGCCGTCTACAAATCTTCCCAAAAATAAGTATCGTGTCCATCTCCCACCATTTCGACTGTGTTTTTCTAGAACCATTCTGCTTGTCTAATCATGCTCAGTATTGTTCTCCACCACGTAGAATAATTTCTTAAGTCTTTCAAAATATATGGATCTATAGAAGTCCCCATATTTGCTTTCAAGGAGCTCTTTCCAAAGTGAGTTGTCCTGATTTTGTAGCAGTCTCCAACCCCATTTCACAAGAAGAGCCATATTGAATTCCTCTAAATGTTTAAACCAGAGTCCTCCATCTTCGATGCTTTGACATAGGTCAATCCAGGATATCCATGCAATTTTCTTTTGCTGAGTTCCACCACTCCAAATGAACTTCCGTTGCATCTGAATCATCTTGTTTAGGACAATTTTAGGTGCATGATAAACAGACATCATGTATACCGGCAGACTTGTAATCATAGCCTTTAGGACAATCATGCGACCTCCAAAAGTTAGATAATGTAGATCCCAGCTAGAAAGTCTCTTCTCCATTTTATCGAATGTCGGTTTCCAGAGTTTGTATTTTGTGATGTCCTCTCCAATTGGAAGACCTAGGTATTGGAAGGGCACTGTCCCTGTAATACACTTCAATTCTCTTGCAAAAGTAGCTAGCTCCTGTTCAGGAACATTAATTCCAAATATTCTTTTCTTTTGATAATTGATTTTCAAACCGCTGATCATCTCTAGGCAGGTTAGTGAGAGTTTTATCCCCTTAATATCAGTGAGGGTTCCATCGCTGAAAATTAAGGTGTCATCGGCATATTGTAACTGTCTCAAGTTAGTTTCTCCCATAGAGAATCCTTTGTATCGGCCTATTCCATAGGATGCTCTTAAAATCCACTCCAAAGCTTCGGTCGCAATGATAAACAGAAAAGGGGACAATGGGTCTCCTTGTCTTAACCCTCTTTGAGGTTTGAGTTCTGCAGTTGGGCTTCCATTAACCAGGATAGAAATTGTCGGGGTAGAGATACATTCACTAATCCAGAGTAGGAATAGGTCACAGAATCCCATTTTCTTCATGATGTCCAATAGGAAGTCCAGTCTATTGAGTCAAAGACTTTCTGAAAATCAATTTTGACCATAACCAATCTGCGCTTCATCTTTTTTGCTGTATCAATAGCCTCTTTTTTCACATACAATACCGTCAGTGATACTTCTTCCCTTAAGGAACCATGTCTGTCAATAGGAAATAAGGTTGGGAAGAACTTTTTAGTCTAGTAGCCAGTACCTTTGCCAGTATTTTAAACGCACTGTTTATCAGTGAGATGGGCTTGAACTGATCAGGACTGGTTGGTCTGTCAATCTTTGACACTAGGGTAATGAAGGATGCATTCATACCTTTAGTAATCTTCCCCTTATGATAGAACTCTGTAAGGAAGTTGATGAAATCTCCTTTGACCAGGTCCCAAAATTTCCGTATGTAATTGAAGTTTAGTCCATCCGGACCTGGGCTTCTACTCCCATTACAGCTCCATACTGCAGCTTTAATTTCTGTTTCAGTGAAACTTGCCACCAGTTCTGTGTTCTGCTCTACAGTTAATTGTATTCTCGAATTTTGCATGATCCGAGGCTTCCTGGGTCTGCTTTGTGTGAACTGACTTTGGAAAAAAATACCTCAAGCCTTCTTTTACGTCCTGAACCTCATCCAACCATAGATCACCGAAGTATAGGCCATGTATGTCCATTTGGTACCTCTTTTTCCTTAATGATGCATGGTAAAGCTTTCAGCATTCTAATTGAAGAAGTGCCAAAAGAAACTACAATGAGTATCAGCAACTCGAATTAACGGAATCTAGAAAAAGATTCACAAAAACATGTTGACTTATTTGGATTTAATAGATCAAAATTTCAATATACATATATTTCTCATGTTTTTGCTAGTCCAAATTACCGAAAAAATTGATCGTTTAGTCAAAGGCACGTTTCCCTAGGCACACTCCTGCGATTCAAAATTGCTTAACCCCGACCATCTCTGATCATCATCTCCGACTGTCTTAGGATGTCGGCCATACATCTCCCCACATAAAAACATACCCATAGTTAACCTAAGAGTCTCATCCTCTCCTCTGGTGGCGCAATAGGTGCTCTAGAGGAGTGACACATACCTAGAGTTTAGTCTTGCCTCCTCGGTAGGTAGTGCACCATGCCCCAACCAACACTGCCTTTCCCCAGCGATCGTCTGAATCTCTTAGAGCAGTTAGTGAGGGGAAAACTTCAGCAACCCAAGATAACCACTATAAGACCCCAGCTCAACCCGTAACCACTCTAGTACCAAAGAATATCTATAGCGATGAGGCAGGCACTATGCAGACAAAATTTCGATCCACAGTCGACTGGCTACCCTGATTGAGGAGAATGTGATGGTGTTCAACATCACGAATTTCCTGACAGATTGTAAACCCATAAAGCTAAAATCTTTATTAGCTAAACAAGGACAGAGCAGTTCTGTCTCCATTGCTAGAAATTATCGCAGACAGGAAACCCTTTGGTTTTGTAGGATTTGTGGATGTGGAGTGTGTTGAACTTATGGAGCTCAAACTGCGACACATCTGGATAGGCAGCTTTAGGCTGCGCGCTAATGTAGCGAGGTATGAAAAGAATACAAGGCCAGTGATGGCACAGGTCAAACAGCTGACCCAATTCATGATCGAACGACAGTCTCTACGATCTGGGCAGTCCTATAAGGATGTGGCCACAAAAATATTACAGGGGGAGAATGACTCCAGTCAGGTGATTATAACCCCTCAGGTGGGTGAGGCTAGTACGAGCATGATTCCACAGGTGCAAAGACATGAGATAGCAAAATACACTAAACATAGCAACTTGAAAACAAAGGTAAAAAATAAAGAAGGAGGCTAGATATAATACTAGCAAAGAGGACTCCGAAGTAGCTGAAGTCCGTAAGAGAGGGCTTCGACATAACCTTCCGCACTATTGCTAAGGACTCGATGTGGCTAAGATACAGTACTGTTCGGACACACAAGAACATGGAAGGTTGGAAGACACTGGAACATGAACTTCTTAATGAGGGATACAAATACATTACAGTCAGACCGATGGGTAATGGCAAGGTATTACTGTGGGAAGCAGAAAATATGGAATTGGAAAGTTTATTGAAAATGGACTGTGAATGACTGGGTACCTGGGTGTCCAACATATCAGAGTGGACATCTCAACCCCAAACAAACGGAAAATTGAAATGGATAAAAATCTATGGTATCCCATTGTCCTGCTGGACAAGTGAAATTATTGGAACAATTGGCTCTCGTTATGGGAAAGTAATAAGGATTGATGAAGTTACCCTGGAAAGAAAATAGGTAGAAGCAGCCCAGGTGCTGATCCAAACTGAGTCTAACACAACCATGACAGAGAATCTACGGGTGAATATTGATGAGAAGGAATATGAACTATCAGTAGTTGAGGTGGTGGACTCAATATTCGTTAGAACATCAAGTGAGCCAGACAATGATATACATAACCAACCCACACGACTCGTCTGAGATTGACAACTTTGAGGATGACTGGTTAGAGGATGAAGAGAGGAATTGCACTGCTGAAACTAAGGACACACCGACCCATAATCGGAAGAAGGATCTATATGCAAGGATGGTAAGTGCAAAGGCAAAAGGAAAGGCTAAGGTGGAGGAGGAAAATAATTCAGATGATATGGACTCGGATGAAGATGCTGAGACTGGAGAGTATGTTAGTGACTAGGGTAATTCCCTAGGGGGAAATTCTGGAGCCCAGCGAAACAACCCCTTGAACTGAAGGCTAGTGTGGATGTTGTTGAAGAAGGAGAAATAATCGGCATAGAGATGGAATTACAAAAGGGACGACTGAACCAGAAAATAGTAGATATTACCAATGAGGCAGAACAGCTAGTTGAGTGGCAAACAACACTATATGAATGGTTGAGAAGGACAATACTGGAAGATAAGCGAAATAAGCCCAGGATAATTGAGAGAGATATGGGGAAGTCGGATATGGAGCTAGGCGGTCACACAAATACAAATGAGAGGATTGGTGAACATGAAAGGGGTTGTGAACAGGAGTGTCAGTCTCAAAGCATAAGCCGTGTAAGTGAGTCGCCACAAGTATTTCAAGGCAGTAACAACAGAAACAAAAATGATGTAACTGAAGATCTCAGTGAGAGGGCTGTAACAGATAATCTTGTTATGTGATCGTATGATCGTGACGAGCTACCAGCAAGAATGGTGTGATATGAAATAAATGTCGGTACAGGAAAGGAAATCTTTAAGTTCATCCAATTCTGTCACGGATAGCTCCTCTTCTCGAAATATCAGGCTTGAGGTTGAATCAGTACTTGCATTTAAGGTGAGGATGTCACAGCTAAGTTGATCGCATATATGGAACATAGGGACAATAACGAAGAAACTAAGGGAAGGGAGGAGAAGAAGGAGAAAAAAGTTTCCGAATAACAGTATGCATCTTTTAACTTAGAATGTTCGTGAATTTCGCACGAGGCAGAGAAGGAAGCAAGTAAGAGTAATGATAGAAAAGCTGAAATCAGATTTCGTCAGTTTTTAAGAAACAAAGTTAGAGACTATTGATAGAAGGTTGTGTGCTGACCTATGGTCTGAGGATACATTTGACTGGCTTATCAGGGATCAATTGGGGCATTTGGAGGGCTATAGTGTATTTGGAACGCTATGAAATTCTTGGAATAATAGGCGAGTGAGAAAATGAAATTGTTCTGAGCAATATATCGAATGTTTATGGACCATCCAATTTATCCTCCAAGATTGAACAATGGGAAGCTATCCGACAAAAATTTGCTGGTAGACATCATGAGAAATGGTGCCTGATGGGGGACTTTAATGCTGTTCTGGATGCCTCGGAGAGACGTGGGATGAGTAGTAGCAACTATATGAATGAAATCTAAAGCTTCAGGAGTCTAGTGGATGATTTAGGACTACATGACCTGCCTATGTTAAGGAGAAAATATACATAATATCTCTCATCCTTGAAAGCGATGAGTAGACTTGATCGTTTTTGACTAAATGATACTTGCCTGGGAGTTGGGAATGAATGGACCCAAGAAGGTCTGGACCGTGAAGAATCTGATCACTGCCCTGTACGCTTATATTCGAACCAGATTGATTGGGGTCCGAAGCCATGCCATGTATTTGATTACTGGTTGTAGCTAGAGGATTACAATATGCTGGTATGTAAAATTTGATCAGAAACGGTGGTTGAAGGATATAAGGGCTTCTATCTGAAAGAGAAAATAAAAATCTTGCGTAAAGAAATTCAGAAATGGAATAAGAGCAGAGATGGGAATACCCAGGAGAAGTTGCAAACACTAAGAGAGGAATTAAAGGTGATAGAAAAATATGTTAAGGAAGATCCGAACTTCATAGTCCCTCAAACCGAATTCTTGCAATTAAGAGAGCAGATAAATAATCTGAATTTCACATCAGACTGTGTGATGCACCTGAAATCAAGAGCAACATGGCTCGCTCAAGGTGATGCCAACACCTCGTATTTCCGTAGAAGGATAATCAAAAACAGGAGGACTAATAGTATAAAAAGTGTCTGGAACAATGATGTGTGGATTGAGGAAGTAGAATAGGTTAAGGAGGCCTTCAAGGAACACTTAAGGGTAAGATTCGATGAGCCTATCAGATGCAGGTCGAAACTGGATGGGATAAGCACCAAATCACTTACGGAGGAGGCTAGTGCATCACTGATTGAGCAGTTCACTGAAGAAGAGGTATGGAATGCCATCAAACATTGTGGCAGCAGTAAGAATCCAAGACCTGACGGGTTAAACTTCAAGTTTATAAAATATTTCAACAATTTAATGAAGGGAGACTTTGTAGATATGATGAATGAGTTCCATGACTGAGGTGTGATTGTTAGGGGTGTAAATGCTTCACACATTACCTTGGTGGCTAAGAAAACATCTCTCCTATGAAGATTGAGGATTACAGACTTTTAACACTCATAGGAAGTATCTATAAGGAGATTGCAAAAACATTATCTATCAGATTGAGTAGAGTACTCGAGCAAGTGATTTCCCCCGAACAGTCTGCAATCATAAGTCACATGCAGATTACTGACAGTGTCCTAATAGCCAACGAGACAATCCAGAACCTGAAAAGGAGGGGAGCTAAGGCATTGATTCTGAAAATCGATTTCGAAAAGGCTTTTGATACGATAAACTGGTCCTTCTTGGATGATATGGCTATGAAATTGGGCCTTCCACCCACGCTCAGACTGTGGATCAGAAAGTATTGTGAATCTGCTTCTATATCCATCTTATTCAGTGTTCTAAAAGGCGGCCGCCCTGGTGTCGGGACAGCCGCCTTGTTGGTCGTCACTTCAAATCCGCAATGAATATGGACGATTCGGAGTGACAGAGCATCCTCGATCCCAGGGCAGCCGCCTCATGCGCCTTGTCGGCCGCCCCGTCCGACAAGGCGCTAGGGGCGGCCGCCTCATCTACCCCGCCGGCTGTCTTTCCCGCCCCGTCCACCCCGCTGACCAAACAATTACCCACCATTTTTTTGTTTCATCTGATCCATTTAGATCAAATTTTATCGGCTCATGTATCATTTAAATTAAAAAAACAATTACTAAATACAAACAGAAATGAAATTAAGGGTTTCATTTCACTCCCTCTCCCTCATCTCATTCTCTTTGTCTTTGTTCGAATGTTATATTAGAAGGAAGAAGGGTTTCAACTTTCACTTCATCTCATTTCGCTCACTCATTCTGTCATTCATCTCATTCTCTTTGCTGCAAGTCATCATAGATATGGTTAGGCATTAATCTGCGGTTTTCTTCTTCAATTATTTGCCAATTATTTTTGTAATTGTGTATGCATAGAAAGTGTTTGATAAAATATCTAGTTGATGGAATGCTGTTTATATATTGATTGTTGTTTTTTGTCATGTTTATATATTGCTTGCTGTTTGTGTTTATATATTCATAGACACGTTTACAAGTTTACTTCATTTATTTGTATATATACTTGTTGCTGTTTATATATGCTTGCTGTTTTTTTATATATTGTTGTATTGCATTGCTTGTTGTTTTTTTGTATATTGCTTGATATTCTTGTTGTTTTGTCGTATATTGTATTGCATTGCTTGCTGTTCTTGCATTCATTTATATATCGGTTTTTGTTTTTTGTCGAAAATGATTTCATAGGATGGAGATGGACCTCAAGCATCAACAGCTTCATCTCAAACAAAAGATATTGAATGGAAGTATGTTAAGATGGTAGATCCCAAAAATAGGGAATGGCTTCAGTGTTTGTTATGCAACAAAGTCATCAAATCAGGAATATCTAGGCTTAAAAAGCAGATTGTTATGCACTGTTTTTTGGCAGATTTTGTTTGCTGCAGTATTTGTTCTAATGAAAACTTTGCTGGGTTGTATCATGGTTTTATGCAGATTTTGGTTGCATAAGT
>JAOYMZ010072057.1:0-12101 GCA_025802335.1 Pinguicula primuliflora | reverse complement strand
ATATTTATCAAATAGCTCAGAATCCCAGTTATGGGCCGGCCCAGTCAAATTAAATTAAATTAAAAACTCAAGATACTGAGAGATGGAAGAGTTGATCACAATACCGCGTGAATTTGATTTGTTCATTTGTACATCCATTTCAATTAACATGTCTCACTTGAGACATATTAGGGTATGTGAATACAGACCCTAAACTGCAATTTCTACTTCCCGTTCCGTTCTCAAACATTTGTCATCTACTGGTTCATCAATACAGTAGTTGGAAGTTAAATCTGTTACAAGTTTCCATTTTTAGCAGTATATCAAGTGTTTCATTCAAATCCCAACATGGTATCAGGGCCAAAGATAGTGTAGTCAGATAGGCTTTACCTGTAAAGTTTGGATTGTCAGTAAGAGATGAGCTGGATGATCCAAGGTGCAGAACATCTTTTAGAGCTTTTGTGACCTCTTGTCTCACCAAATTCATCATGACTCCCTGTGGATTACCTAATGGATAATTAGGATATAAATTCTGCTCAAATGGTACTCGAGTCACCCTGTTAGCAAACTGGGGAGAAAACTTGGAGTGTTTATGTTCTCAAAGCCTAAAGCAGCTAGCTCAAGAGTGACCACTCATTTTACAGTGTTCACGTGTTTTAGGCTTGTAACATTCAGCCATTGTATGGCCAGGGATGTTGCAGTGCTCGCATCTTATGGCATTCTTGGCAATGCCACCTCTCCTATTGAGACCTGATCGGTATCCTCTTCCTGAACCATTCTAGCGTCCTCCTCTTCTTACAGTTCTGGCCAACATGCCATGATCAGCAATTTCCAGTTGGTTGTGGTTCACTTCTTTTTGTTTTTCCACAGTCAACACTGTGAAGTAAATCTTGTTTAGGCTTGGGAACAGATCAGTAGCCAAAAGCTAACTTGATATAGCTTCGTATTCAGCTTTAAGTCCGAATATGAACTTCATTGCACGGTCCTCTTCATCTATCCCCCCAGAGGTAATTCCACACTTACAGTTTCCACACTTGCACTTAATAACTGGCCTAACGAAAACAAGTTCATCCCAAAGTTCTTTAAACTTGTTAAAGTAGGAAGTCACATTGTCGGATCCTTGCTTCAATTCAGATAGTTGTCTTTTAACACGAAAAACCATAGGAGCATTAAACTCCCCAAATCTCTCTCAGCTCAATCCACAAGTCTCGAGCAGAAGTGTATTGCCAAGAATGCCATCAGATGCGAGCACTGCAACATCCCTGGCCATACAATGGCTGAATGTTACAAGCTCAAAACATGTGAGCACTGTAAAATTAGTGGTCACTCTTCAGCTAGCTGCTTTAGGCTGCGAGAACAGAAACACTCCAAGTTTTCTCCCTAGTTTGCTAACATGGTGACTCAAGCACCATTTGTGCAGAATTTCTATCCTAATTATCCATCAGGTAATCCACAGGGAGTCATGACGGATTTGGTGAGACAAGAGGTTACAAAATCTCTAAAAGATGTTCTGCACCTTGGATCATCCAGCTCATCTCTTACTGACAATCCAGAATTTACAGGTAAAGCCTATCTGACTACACTATCTTTGGCTCTGATACCATGTTCGGATTCGAATGAAACACTTGATATACTGCTAAAAATGGAAACTTGTAATAGATTTAACTTCCAACTACCGTATTGATGAACCGGTAGATGACAGATGTTTGAGAACGGAACGAGAAGTAGGAATGGCGGCAGGAGTGGGAGAATTTTCGTTTGTATTCATATACCCTAATATGCTCAAGTGAGGCATATTTATAACTATACATAGTGGGCTTCTTGGCCCAAGTACATGATGACTACCTGTTATCCACATTAATCCACAAAGAATAGAAATGGATGTACAAATGAACAAATCAAATTCACGCGATATTGCGATCAACTCTTGCATCTATCAACACCCAGCCACCCACCAACCCCCCACCTACCCACACACAAGCTGTGGCTGAGGGACTGAACCGAGGCCAAGCTTAGCAATCAGATGGGAAAAGGGCGCCAGGGGCAGCGATTTAGTGAAGATATCTACTGTATGATGTATAAAAGGTAGGTGAAGGGGTTGAATAAAACCTGCAGTATACTTATTCCGAATCAAATGGCAGTCAATTTCTATGGGAAAGGGCGCCAGGTTATGCTACTCACGGATCTTCAAATGTATGCCTATTACAGAAGTCTATCTATGGTTTGAAACAAGCTTCAAGGCAATGGAACAAAATGTTTACCTCCAGCATTATTGAGTACGGATTCCAACAATCCTCACAGGATCACTGCCTCTTCATCCTCGGTTTTACAGACTCCTTCACAGCTCTGCTTGTATATGTAGATGATGTACTCCTTGCTGGGAACTCACCTACAGAAATCAGCAATATTAAACTATTCCTTGATCAAAAGTTTTGCATCAAAGACCTCGGTTCAGCTCATTATTACCTTGGTCTTGAACTCACTCCAACATCTCATGGTCTGTATATTTCTCAACAGAAATATGTCTTGGATGTTCTACATGACACAGGACTCCGAGATTCTAAAGAGACATCCACACCTCTGCCTCTTGGTACAAAACTGGTTACTTTGGATTACTCTGCTTTACTTACTAATGCCTCTCCCTACCGGAGCCTTGTTGGATGATTACTCTATCTATCCTTCACAAGGCCGGATATCAGTTCTGCAGTGCAATGGTTAACTTAGTTTATGCAACACCCTCGAGCTACACACCGGAATGCTGCAATACATGTCTTGCATTACCTCAAAGGTTGCCGTTCTTTCGGTCTATTTATCCCTTGGGTCAACACACTTTTTTTTATAGGTAATGTCGTTGAGGGAATTTGAACCTGTGATCTTTGAGTGCAATTGTCACCCCATAACCACTAGGCCAACCCCTCTTTGACAGGGAGAGCCAACACACTTAATCTCACCGCTTATGCAGATGCTGATTGGGCTTCTTGTTTGAACTCACGGCGATCCCTTACAGGCTATCTCATTCAACTTAGGAAATCCAGCATTTCTTGAAAAAAAAAACCATTCCGTACACAAATCGGTTTTTTTCACAATAGCTCACAAATTGGTTTTTTTTGGAGCTATTGTGGATTTCTTATATTTTGAAGGATTTTGGTATTGTGATCGATCAACCGATTCCTCTATATTGCGATAACAGAGTTACGCTACACCGCATCGCAAATCCAGTGTTTCACGAACGCATAAAACACGTAGAAATTGACTGTCATTTGATTCAGAATCAATATACTGTAGGTTTTATTCAACCCCTTCACCTGCCTTCTATACACCAGATAACAGATATCTTCACTAAATCACTGCCCCTGGCACCCTTTTCCCATCTGATCGCCAAGCTTGGCCTTGATTCAGTCCCTCAGCCACAGCTTGTGGGTGGCGTGTTGACAGGCGCAAGAGTTGATCATAATACCGCGTGAATTTGATTTGTTCATTTGTACATCCATTTATATTCTTTGTGGATTAATGTGGATAGCACATAGTCATCATGTACTTGGGCCAAGAAGCCCACAATGTATAGTTGTAAATATGTCTTACTTGAAACATATTAGGGTATGTGAATAGAGACGAAAAGTCTCCCACTCCAGCCACTATTCCTACTTCCCATTCCGTTCTCAAACATCTGTCATCTATCGGTTCATCAATATGGTAGTTGGAAGTTAAATATGTTACAATTTTCCATTTTTAGCAGTATATCAAGTGTTTTATTCAAATCCGAACACACACCTAGCAATTTCCAAAAAAGGAGATACAACTTGAGTTATGTGCTCCATTCTCCATAGCTTATTTTTGTCAGCAGCTTACCATGTGTATGAATAATCATCCAAAGACTCAGCTGAATATTTTTTATTGCTATTACATCCATTAGCCCATAAAATTTTCATCTTTCTTCTTTGGAATATAAGGATCTCGGCTGTGTGTAATGAGTTCACAAAAGTTTCATCATTCCGCTCTTGAATATAAAGATCTCGGGTGTGTGCAGTGAGATAACTCACTCTACACTATGCAGTGCCCATGTGACACTGGATTGGTGCAGCAGGTGGACCGATGTTCAACACCTTTGTGCGGGCCTGTTAATTGGCCAATCTCGCAGTGCCACAAGGGCACAATACACTGTTCAGTGAGGAACTCTTCCGAAATATAATGGCAACACCAGCAATGAAACGATTTCTTGTATTGCAGCAACTAAATCTATAACACTAACCAACTAAGGAAGAAGCTCAAGCATAATGCTCAGCATTCAAAATGTTGCAACCAAGAGAGCAAAGACACCAGATGTCTTCTATATTTCTTTATTATACTTCTGACCTGCTCATGGGCATACTGAAAGATGAATCAGTTGAAGAAGAATGGAAAATGAAACGGTAAGTTCTACTGGAGAAGAAGGTAGTTATTTGCAGAGATAAAGAGAAGACTGAATAAACTGATGACTGTAACATTGGTTAACTTGAGCTTACAGTTAAGAAGTGTAGAGGCAAAGGAAGTATTGCGACTACAAAGTCAGTGCAAGTTTGTGATTCTTGATGTAATGGCCTTAAAATGATTGTTAATCCTACTCATATCGATAAGGTTCAACTACTTTTTGGGAGCACGTCCATGATAATTTCAAAGTTGACCGTGCTGACTTTGAAGCAATTTTGAGATGGGTGATCCCAACGAAATTTTTCAGGGTGCACACGAGTGAGCATAATGTGCTCTGGAATGTCATTGGTTAGTTTGTGAGGACAGTATTGATAATTATTGGCTAGGACATGGGTGAGTAGAGACACCCATGCTGCCATAACGATCCGAGAAAAGTCGGAGCATTACAAATGGTATTGGAGTTAGATTGAACTATGAGGGCGGTTGATCATGAGATTGTTGTCACGCAACGAGAATGTTACACCTGTAAGGAAGGGTGAATATAATGCTCTTAAAAATGATTGTTAATCCTACTTATACCAACAAGTTGCACCTACTTTTTTGGGAGACCATCAATGAAAACTTCAAAGTTAAGCAAGCCGACTTTGGAGCAATTTTAAGATGGTTGACGCCTTGGGTTATTTTTCAGGGTGCCCAGCATGAGTGAGGATAAAGTGACCTATAAGGTCAATGTGTTGGTTTGTTGGAACAATATTGATACTTATTGGGGCATGGGTAGAAAGACACACATGATGCCATAACGACTCCGGAAAAGTTGGGGCCTTACACTCGATGCAAGGCGGGAGGTAGAATTCAAACAGGTTAGACTGTCCGGCGGTTATTTTTTTCCGTTATGACAATTATTTCATTAGATGAAATTCTTGTTGCATCTGAAAAATTGTAAACAATAATGTTGATGGATTTAATCTTCCTCTAAGAGGTATAAACTGAAATATTATGATGATCATTATCACCGCCATGGATTTCTCCTCTATGTTGTGCATGCATGTCTCCATCATGCACAGTAGCACTAACTATGGATGTTAAGTTTGAAAGATTGAGAGTGAACTACAATTTATTCCTTATACTATATATGGATCAACTTACATTTCTATATTTTCAAAATAATCAATTTATCCCCTTGTACATTCATAAAAAGATCTTTCACCACATAAATATTTTTTTATCTTATTTTTTTTTACTAATGACCAAAAGACCCTACACGCGGGCTCATCAAATTCACGACGAAAATTATTTTTATCTCAGATTTACGTAGATGATCATTAACGAAGAAAAAATAGGTTCAATTATTTTTTATCTCAGGTTTACGTACAAGATTATTAAAAGAAATAAAGGGTAATTTGGTCATTAGTAAAAAATAATATGATAAAAAATATTTATGGGTTGAAGAGTCTTTTTATAAAAGTACAAGGGGATAAATTAATTCTTTTGAAAGTATAAGGATGCAAGTTGATCAATATGTATAAGTCAAGGGTAAATTACATTTAGCTAAAAAATTTATGAAGTTAAGTTATCGAATTGTTAGGGCCATCCCGCGGGAGCTATTTATGTGCAAAAAGTACCCGCTGATAAAGGTGCTGCATTTGCTTTCTTTGGGTTATTTTCAGGAACATAAGAGATTCCTCAGTTTATACAGACTAAGATATTTTTGGTGTCTTGATATCATGTCACCTTTCAATCTTAGCAATTCAGATGTGGAATCTAAATTAGCGAAGGATGCAAAGATCAAAGTGGCTTGTTCGTCCGGGGAACGACAAGGCCCTCACAGGATCTCCCATGAAGGCATACAATCAAGCAAGTTTAACTTGTTAATAACAGAAATAAAGAACTATAGATCACTCATTGTCGCTTACTTGCTGGTCCTGAAAGGGTATGCGAATGAGAAGAGGGGTTCCTCGTTGCATAGTGTGCAGTGCCATTTTGGCATTGCGGGATTGACCGGTCAGCAGGCCAGCACAAAGGTGTTGAACACCGGTCCACATGCCGCACCAATCCCGCAGTGCCACATGGACACTGCATAATGTGCAGTGAGTCACCTCACAGCACACACCCGAGATCCATGCAAATGTCCATCACTTTGAAGGTAGGACTTGTAACTGGTTCAGATAAGGGTTAACATCAAAATTTGAAGACTGGCCAGCAGTTATGTTTTAATCTAGTTCATGAATGGAAATTGTTTCGTTTAAGTAATATCCAGTAGAGGCCAATTACTTCATTTCAAATGTTATTGGGCTATCAACAATCATGGAGGAAGTTTCTTCCTTTTTACCTATACCCATCACATCAAACCGTTTTTCTCTCACTACACCTCATATTTACTACACTCATATTTTCTCTCCAATCTTTCCTCTATATTCCACGATCATAGAAGGAAATTCTCCTTTTTTTAATATTTACAATTTCATTATTATTGTTTTATCTACATTAATCGATTTTTAATTATTAATCCAGTATTAATTAATTAATTTAGTATTAATCTATACATATCTATATTATCAATTTTTTAAAATATTAATCCAGTATTAATTAATTAATCAAGAATTAATCTATACAAATCTATATTATTCTTATTTTAAAAATATTAATCTTGTATTAATTAATTAATTTGATATTAATCTTTAATATATACATATCTCGAAACATAATTAATTGATACACTTTCACCTGATATTTATTAATTAATCTGGTATTAATATATTAATTAATTTGATATTAATATATTAATTAATCTGGTATTAATATTCACCAAATTTGATATTAATTAATTAATTAATTCACATTTATTTTTATTTTCATCCACCATCTACCTTCCACCTTCCATCTTCCATCGACAATACAACCGTGTTGTGAAGATGAACAATGTGATAACCTGTAACCTTGCAACCTGTTAGCCACCAAAAAGGGAAGGAAAATTTCTCTCTCCTTGTGGACAGCCTTAAGGAATGCTTATGCTGATGTTAGAGTAAGCATTAGCGATACAAGCAACATGACAGAGTCACTCAAAAGCTCTGTTCGAGAAGTAGGTCGTCTAGGACGCTTAGGCACCGCCTAATCACTGGTATGTTGCCCTCTGCCTTACTCGAATTATCGCTTAGGCGGGCGAATAAGTCGCTAAGGCGCTGAACGGGCTCTGACCGCCCAAGATACGCCTAGCGCTTTCTCGAACACTGCTAAGACATTCAGAGATGAAATTAGCATCTGCAATCTTCCATTTGCCAGATAGTAGAAAGCCTGTGTGCACAATACTTCATGCTGTACAATTGATTGATTCAGACAGAGTCAGATATGGGTGGATCCGGAAGGGGGTAACAATTATTTAAACGTAATGCCCAGAAACATCGGTTATACATGGCTGAGAACATGGATATGTCTGTAACTTGTGAGTCTCCAGGACGGGGGAATATCTTACAAGTTAAAAGTCAGGACGTTTCTCCAAGACGGTATATTGTGATCTCCTGTTGCTTGAAGTATCGACGGTCTTCTTCATCAACAAGCACTAGATTCAAAAAATACTTCACACTGAATTTGTTGTTGATATTCCGATATGTAGGGGTCAGCTCATAGGGGCTCAGAAACAATCTTATTGGAATGGATTCGCCTGTTAAAACAAAGTTTTTCACCAAGAGAGACATCCCATTACAACTAGGAGCAGATACTCGGGGACCAAAAAAAAGACGTGCAACAAATATATTTGCCGGGAGAAATTTTCTGTTGGGGGACGGTATGACGGCATTTCTGACCTCCCGAATTCTAATTCTGGCTGTCGGATCAACAGTGGACGACCATGATTTAAACACTCATTTAACTTATGGATCTAATCCTGGCCGTTAGATCAACCGTAGATGGAGAGGATTAGAATTCGGGAGGTACGAAATGTCGTTCGGTATATATCATCCCCATTTGAAAATTTTCGTATTTGCCAGTGCTCAAAAACATTTCAGAAAATGAAAATGTGCATCGGGGTGTACCTCGTACTGGAGCACCATCCATCAGTTCGAATTTCGCCAATGTCTCTGTCTCAACATGACTGTTCGACCCTGATCCTGTTGATTCTCTTCGCCTAATCTCGAGATCCATATTTTTTAGCTTGATTCTCACAAGAAGGAAGTATATTTTGCCTACAATAACATCTTTCAGATGATACCTGGATATTCAACTCGAATCAGAATGCATCATAACTTGGTGGCCACTTACTGTCTTAAAAAAGCAGGTGGTGAAATAGACCCTAATTTGTCAAACAGCAGAACTACGTATAGACAAAAATCAAACCCCGAGCAGCTCAACTGGTGAGCTGGGTACCTTCCAATGTGGAGGTACAAGGTTCGATACCTTCGCCTATCCAAAAAAAAGTATAGACAAAAATGCAGTTTGACACTGTCGTGACGGGTCTGGGCTGAATTAGTCAAAATGAACCGAACCAACAGCAGATATCAAATTCAGACATCATTGAATAATACTGATCAAAGTTGAAAGCTTACTTGCTCTTATTATATTCGAACTCGATATGAAGGCAGTCTTCAATGCCAACTTCCATCTAGAAATAATTTATCAGATATCAATACCATATTACATAACACATGGAAAATATATAGAAAAAAGGGGGAATTTGACCATTCAATAGAGAGTTGAACGTCTGCCAATCTAGAGCACTAAAATAATTGATAGGGTAAATAGAACCAGTACCTTGATGCTGTTGTTGATTGATGGAGGTGGGTTATTATTCTGAACCTGATCCATGACAAAGAGATGAATATATAAGCAGTTTAATTGCAGTGATTAAAATTAATGAACACAATACGACAAAATTCTGCAAGCAGACAAGATAAAGTGAGTGGTTTTCAATTGTCTACGAGAATTTGCTAATTCACCACAAAGTTTTGATATTCTGTAATGCTGCCACCATAACCCCGACTGATTGTCACTTTTAGGACATACCTGAAATGATAAACCATTTTCATTAAGGGTGGGCTGATAATAACATCTTAGTATATGAAGAAAAAGAACAAGGATCAAGAGTGTTATGCCAACAAGAGAAGAAACTAAAGAACAAGTTAGGATGTTGCAAATAAATTAGCACAATTGTATACACCACGACAACTGGGCTTAATATATATGCAAGAGGTAATGCTAACTAGCTCATTTGTCATTTCTGTGCTAATATAGAAAGCCTATAGGAACAAGATCCTTGCTAGTGCAAGAACCACAAATACAAAATGAACTACATATATCTATTTGAAGTAAACAGATTTACTAACCTAAGCCGCACGTTCACACCGTCATATGTCTCATATGGCATCTCCACAGTTGAAAATTCAAACGGATATGTTTTTCTTTCGTATATTTCTCCAGGAACATCCAATTCCCGAACTACATAAACAAGAAAAGAAGTATTAAGGTAAACCAAAAAAAGAGGAAATATGCCTGCCAGCATAACACTTATGTATCTGATAGCATACTTCTTATATCCTATATGAATATACTGAACTTCTTATATCCTATAGGAATATACTAAGGGAACAATTAAAGAACAAAGATAAGAAGGCAATATATCAAGCTGCCATATAATTTCCATGAGAGATGGGAACAGTGGATTCGTACTCACCCAAAGAAGTGAAATCGTAGAAATTGCCCCTGTCAGAGTATATTTCTGCAAACAAGGAACTATGAGTCAAACAAAGATATCATTTCTGCAGAGTCAACCATATGAAAACATCAAGAAGAAACACACCAATATGACCAAGAAGCTCAACTTTGATACCATTGTGTTCCACCTTCTTCCCTGGAACTGGGTCTATAGAAATCTGTAGAGAAGAAGAAGAAGAAGAAAATGATTGTTCCTCATTATAAATTGGTGAAAATCTGGGAAAATAGTTCATAATCTGATATAACAATTCTCCACGTACATACTTTTCCAATTATGTTTTCTTGACTATGGAAGAGTGGGACTGTAACTGTCTGACCATTTTCATTTTTTAACAGTACCTGTAGCGAGGATAAGATGAGCAGATAAAATTAGCTCTTCCATGCTTCAAATTAGATGAAAATCTACTATGCATTTTAAAGTCTCCTCGGATTGCGTGCTAGTAATTAGAGAATTGTGAATATTACTAAACTAGCAATGCTACATGTACAAACTATTTTTGTACAATGATACATCATACATGTACATGTGTCATAATCTACCAATAAAACATCTTTTATCCAATCACAATGCCACATTTACATGTATTATTGATTGTAAATATTTTGTACAAGAATAGTTTGTGCATGTAGCATTTTTTATTACTAAACACCATCCAACATCGACCAATCAATCGTTTCAATATTCATTCAGAGATCCACTTTATTGACCTACTAAGAATAAATAAGGCATGTAGGAGGATATAGCAGTTAAGGATCCAGGTTTATGCCGATTGTAATAATAATGCACAGAAATACAAGCTTCCGAAAATTTTCAGTCCAGTCCATAAGTAGCAAAAATACTGAATGCCAATTTGCCATAATCAGGTCGCTTCATGCATATATGGTGAACAATTCCGGCTGTGAATAAAATAAACAGAGCTCAAAATGATTAAAATCAGTAAGAATGAAGTACCTGCTTGCGAGATTTCCCATCTGAAAATATAACTGAAATATGGCATGCCGGCTTAAAAGCTCCAAGTATATAATTCTGAATCAGACACTTCCAATTATTATCACTAGAAAAAATGGTAGCGAATACGAAGTCTTCAGAAGAACACCGAAGACCTTACCATTGCCAAAGTTTATCCTCTATTGAATTCAAATCCAATTAGCTACCCCTGCAATAAAGTTGAAGCTGCTACGACAACAGCATGTGATATAACACAGAGTAAACCTTCGCAAGCTAAAATGCACTACATGAGCCGAAACGAAATATTCCAAGGCTGAATCCCATTTAAACATCCAAAACTGTTGCTGATGTGAATTTATTTTACGAAAACAAAAAATTGCAAGAAAGAGAAATACCCACAAAAGAACTCGTGTAGAAGATCGATCCCATAAATTTGTCTCCGGTGACTCGTCTAAAATCCGATCCCATAAATTGTTGAGCGAGACAACTGGAGTAGTTCCCAGAAAGCGCTTATAAATTAAGGAGACTCACTATGCCGGAAGAAAAAACAAACGTTTTTTTCTTCTAAATCAAATGCTAAAGGCACCACATATAACTTAGGGTGTGTGGGCGTTTAAATCCAATGCTATAAGGTACCCACATACGACATCCACATTTACTATCAAAAATACACCTAATACACATACACACACATACCAATAATGGTGTGTGTGCTCATAAGACATTGGTATGTTTTGAGTGCCAAATCTGAATTCCTTATAGCATTCCTCGTACAATTCAGCAACATATTTGGATGCGGGCTAATTTATTTTTGTTGGAGTGGGTCCAATTCGATTCTATTATTTTTTTTAAAAATTCAAAATCAAACTCGGACTGTAACACGGGCCCGCCACGAGTTTTTTTCCTAGCCCGAATCTAAGAAGCCGAAACAGGCTTATTAGACCTAATTGTATTTGTGTCAGTCGGATGTCATCCGACGGACACAATTAATTCTACTTAAGTGGTCAAAATCTATTCAACCTTCACGAACTCGTCATATTCCTCTTCAGTTCCGAGATACACA
>JAOYMZ010072046.1:0-12101 GCA_025802335.1 Pinguicula primuliflora | reverse complement strand
CATCCTCCGGGGAAGAGATTTGATTCGTGGATATCAAGAGACTTTTCATAGTCTCTTTCAACGGTGATTTCTACAGTACGGGTGATTACGATCCGTCACGCTTCCGCAACAATGCAAAGGTATATTCGTTGTACTCGTTATTATTATATTCGTTCTATTATATTCAATAATGATCTACACTTTATTTATCCATCAATATTCAATGTTAATATTCACATTTAGTAGACTAAATTTAATTATAAGACAGATTCCATAATTCATGTGCTTAGACGACTCCATAACGGCTAATAAATTTCAATTTCGGTGATTAGATCATCCTTAAATTTTGAGTTTTGTACTTTAAACATATATTTAATTATTTATAAGGGAGTCTATATAGACCGAGATGATCTTGCCTTATTGGTGTGAGTGCGAATGTGATATCAAGATTTGAATCTCGGTACCACAAAAAAAAGGGAGTCTATGTAGTTACAAAGGGATTCTCAGATTCCCAATTATACAGTCCTCAATAATTAATTGTGATGCTTAATTTTAATCTAAGTCATTCATCTGGTAATTTTACGGTTCATATTAAAAGATTTGTTTAACTAATTTTAAATTACCCATCTAATCTCAGCCATCATTTTATTATATGGATGACTCAGATTAAAATTGAGCACAACCAGTGGCGGACTTGTTGAGGTCCGCGGAGGGCACGTGCCCCCCCTTAAATTTAATTTGTTTTATTAGTTATTTTCTATAATCTTCCTGCAAAACTAGTTACAACCAAAATTTGCATAGAAGAAAAGAAACACGCGGAGAAGAAGAAAGGAAGATGGAGAAGAAGTGAAAAGAAAGAATCATTAAAAAGTCATTAAAAAGAGTCATTAAAGTTAAACAAATTTATTTTGTTTTAAAAAAAGTCAGAAAAAGAAAAAAATTCCAATTTATCCCCATGTAGCAAGATCGAACTGTAGCTAAGAATAAATTATTCGAAAATGCTTCCTACACAATTTTTTACACCCGATTGTCTTCTGATTGTAAGTATTTAAAATCGCACCACATTTTTTAAAGTGTAGCAACTCCAAATTATTATACAGTATTATTGTAATAAAAAAAAATTAATATACAAAATTTGATATAAAACGTGACATATTTTTAAGTTGTTTCAAAATGGGCAATTCAAAATTGATATTATATTTTAATTTCGACAACCACAAGTGAAAAAATTATAATACAAAGTCGTCTAATCACATACATTATTTTTAGTTATTTTTCATATTTTATATTATTTAATAAATAATATATTTTTTAATAATATATACATAAAATTGGGGTATTATGACCCCCTTCAAAATTTCCTGCATCCGCCACTATATGAACCTCTAATGGGTGGGCATTATAAGAGGATATTTTTAATTCAGCACCTCAAAAAAAATATTGCAATGATAAATAATTTTTCCTTTTAATCATGATCACACATAAAATTCCAATCATTTTTTTCAATAACGTACGGAACTTATCGAGACATGTAAACTCAATGTCCTACCCAGTGGCGGATCCAACATTTTTTCTTGGGGTGGCACGATCCTCGTCGCGTATTTTTTCACAAAATATATTAATGATTAAATAATATAAATAAAAATAATATGCAAAAAATTATAATTGAATTTACAATTATTCTATACACGGCTTATAGTATGATACAGGTGTATAATGTTACAAAAATATCATTTCAATAAAAAATAGTGTAACATGAAGATACACATAGCATCATACAATACATATATACATATATATTGTAGTGTAAGTGTAATGTAAAGATTATGTTTTTGTGAATACAGACATTCAACAAACACCTTCAGTACGATACAATTGGTAATAAAAACTGAACTACAAATAAAAGAAATACAATCCGAGGATTGTGAACTCTTCAAATTCAACGTTGAATGAAAATTATATTGCCAAATTGACATTCCAACACAAAAAAATTATTTGAAAATGCTCAAAACACTCTAGGGGTAATTCCTAAATGTTACATTATAGTTAAAAGATACAATGTGTCAATACTAAATGAAGACCCATCATCTTATTCTCCAATGAAGACAGACTAAAAAGAGAAAATAAAGAAACTTTGGTCATCAAAATCTTCAGAACTTTAAAAAAAAAATTCTTCTCACACACAGACAATATTTTATGTATAATATTATTAAAAAAAATTCATTTTTTAGGAGAGGGGCATATACCCCCCTCAGTCCCAAATAGATCCGCCTTTGATCCTACTTCAACAGTCTGCAAACCATGGTAAGGAGCAAAATCATACTTGGCAAGTCATATGTAACACCGTGGAAATAAACCACATAGACAGAAAGGTGCGGTAAGAAAAAAATGAGTTGAAATCACAAAAATTTCATTCAAGTTTGAGAGTTGCTGACAACCCCGACGGGTAGCAATACCAACCATCAACCCGTACTGTCTTTTGGTAAGACTGGAACTAAGCCTCCGAAGGTACTCCTAGACTAGCGATGAAGAGATTTAAATTCATAATCTTTGAATATAATTACCATTCCCAAAATCACTCCCACAACCCATCAATTACACCATTTTTTTTCAACAGTAATCCGTATACGCCAACTCCTACGCTCCAAACTTGAATCTATCCAAAACATCACACGTGTGAATAGTTTTTTATTTAGCAAAGCACACGTGTGAATAGAGATTACCGAACACTTAATTACCAATTTCTTGTCCAAGTCTTCTGGACATTCACAAACATTCATTGGCTAATATATCAGCAATAAAGAGAAACGGACAAAGTAGAACAGCTCAATATATAGAATGCAATATTTATATGATCCAATTAAACGCGGATGCGTAATGCATTATGGAAAAGGGTAGGTGTATATTTATCTAGGATCATTCCAACATTATGAGATTAAAAAGTAATATTTGGGAGTCATTTATTCATTATCTGCATATATGCTAATTATTAATATGAATATTCTAAATGCATGCATTGACTCTTTATATTTATGTAAACCTAAACACACAAGTATTTCAATTCAAAATCCAATATACGCAATGAAAATCCCGATAAGAACAATTAATTACCAAAGCCTGAGGGTGGGGAAGTCAATGGAATTAAGAAATAATAGTAAATATATGCCAAAATAAGATAAAAATATCTACAAGCACCCAAAAAAACTCAAGGGATTTGGACAAAGGCAAGGGCACCAGGGTACAAATGTCAATAAAATAATTATAGATAATGCGTCCACAAGTAGAGGGTCTATCAATACAAGCAAACAAAATAGCAAAAAAAAATTATTGTCATTATTTAATTTAGAATTATTGTAATTAGCTCAATATTAATGAAACAGTTTTCTTCTCTTCTCGAATGCAATGATGTCGAATTCTAATTTAGATCGTTGAATCAAAATTTGATGGTTCAGATCAAATGACTCATTTAATATTCACTTAAAAACACTTTTGATATGAACAATCAAATTTTGATCCAACGGTTCAGATTAGAATTTGATACCATTCGACACCATAGCATTCGGGACGAGAGAGAAATTCAACTTATACATAGAAGACCAAAAATGTACTTCCATCGGGATTATGATGACTTTGTGGCTGAGAATTTTTATCTCTTTTCCTTAAGGTCAAATGGTACTTTATTAGGATTTTAGAAATTGATGACAACGAAGTTGCTGGAATCTCAGTCGGAGTATGAGACCTTTTCTCTTATGTATAAGCTTTTCATTGATGATTTCAATTCCTACTGTATGCGAGTCCGAAATTGTATTACCCCGAATCGATGAGCATAAGATTATAGGCACTAAGGAATTGTCTCATGTTTTTAAGAAAAATGTTTTCACGATTTGAGACATAAGTATAATTTTTTAATTAATGAGATGTATTTTGAGACACTTAATGTAGAGCAACTCTAAGGTGATCATTGATAGTGTATTCAGTTCTAATCTGAGCCCTTCATATGTTAATCTGATGGTTCACATTAAATTGATCATTTAAATCATTTTAACTGACTCATATAATCTCAACATTTAAGTGACAGATGAAGGATTTCTATTAGAACCGAATACCTCAATTTACTTAATGAGCACACAAAACATACGAGAATTTATGAAATGATGTAATAAGTTAACTTGTCCGAAACAAAATCCTGAATATTAAAAAAAAAATAATGAATACAAGGTGTTTTAAAATATTAAAATTAGTCAATTTTATTACGTCTTTAACAATCTATAATGCACATAAACGGCATCGTTTCTGCTCCAGTGAAGAAAAGCAAAACCACATTTCTCATTCAATCATTCCTGCACAGTTGTTCCAGTCATGAATACTATAAATACTGCCCCCATTTTCCACCCAGCGCAGCTCTCCATTCGTCTTTCACCCCTTTTCTTCTGATCAAAACAACAAATAAGAAAAAAAAGAATCTAGATTTCAGATCCAGCGATTCAGATTTTCTCAGCTAGCGGGGTTATGGCGGAGGAATTCCAAGAATCGCAAATCGTGTTCGACGGCAACTTCTCCGACCATGACAGCGACGGTTTTCCCGATTGTCGGTCGAGGAAGGAAGCGGAGAGGAGGAGGAACTCGGCGAACAAGAGGAGTTCCGTACCGGTCAGCATACCCGCGAGTTGGAGCCCGTCGATTCGGAGCGTGGATTCGGATTCCGATATCGATGGCGGCGAAATGGTGCCGCCGCACGTTATCGTAGGCCGCCGCGTGGCCGATAAAACGATGTCGTTCTCCGTGTGTACGGGCAACGGCAGGACTCTCAAGGGACGTGATTTGAGCGCGGTCCGGAATTCGGTGCTGAGGATGACTGGTTTTCTGGAATCCTGACTTTCAAGACAATTAATTTTATTTAATTAAATTTAACACTTTTCGTATCCTCTCTATTTTGGGTAGTTATTGTCAAGTAAAATGCTTCGATAAGCCATAATAAAAATAAAAAAATTAAAATGTAAAAAATAATAAGAAAATAAAACTAAAATGGATTCTGAAATTTTCATATTGATGTGTTTGAAAAACGATCAAGGATTTAGGAACTATACAGTTAGAACATAATTGTATAGTGTGCAGTGCCTTCGTGGCACTATGGGATTGGCCGATCAGCAGGCTCGCGCAAAAGTATTAAATACCGGCCCACCTGCCACACTAATCCCGCAGTGCCACATAGGTACTGCACACTATACAATTCTTTTCTCACTGTACGCCCCCTGAACCCAATCTTAAACTGTTATTTGGATGCTCGAAAATACCATTTAACACTATGATTAAATTTATTATTCTTAAAATATTTATTTATTGGATTTTATTTTTTGGGCAATGATATCGTTGAAACCAGAATTTAAGACCACTTCCTGAAAAGTTTCGATGAGAAAATTTAAAAAACGGTAAACCCGAAATGACCGAATTTTTTTGGGTAACTGTATCATTCCTCTATTGTTAGTACTCAAGGTGAAATTTTTTTGGGAAAAGGGCAATTTTGGTGTCAATAAATTAGCTCCCAAAGTAATTTTAAATTTTAATCCTGCAGGTTAAGTTTTGTCTAATTCTTTTAGAGGGATGACTTTGCATGATTGTCACTCCCATAACCAATAGGTTAACCCGTCTTTCATGAACTCTATAATTATAAAACGTTGCATTCTATATTGTTGACTTAAGTCTCGTTTGGTTGCGGTCACAGTTTTCAGGTTACGACTAATTTGTCATCAATCTCAATCCGACCAAATAGTTAGGTACAGTAAATAATATTACGGTCTAAGCAAACCAAACCAAACATACCCAGTAAATCTCGCCCTTAGGCAGGGTCTGGAGAGGGTAAGGTGTAGGCAATCATACCCCATAAATAATATTACACTCTATTCGCACATAAATAGTTTATTTGGTAATGTTTTTGAATAATTATGTTATAATAAATAAATGATGAAACCAATAACAACCTGCTCATATCTTTTTTTGATAGCTAAGAATTTTATTTATCAAAAAATATGTACAATATCATATTTTCGGTGATTCCCACACGTCTAACCACTTCAATAGTATCTAATCATCTAAATTGTAATTTTTTTGATCCTGGAGTTCCATTTGGACCATCATATCCATGTGATCCTTTGATAAATCAACATCAAGTGCTTGCGTCATGAGTATAGTTTCTCATGCTTCCTCTAGTACGCCGGTCGCAGCTTCACGGTGGCCCGAGTGTGGAGTTTCGGTCATTTGCACTTTTGATGTTGAATAATGATACTTGTACCCTATTTTGGGACCCCATTTTTAAGCTTAATGATACATGTTGAATAATGATATTTTGATGTTTGAGCTTTTCGCCTGTTCTCGCGCATTTTTTCTATTCGCCGTCCTTGACATTCCTGCGCCTTCAACTTACGTGTGTAATTCGCGAACGGACTTTCGTTGCAATCCGCAGTTCTGAAGGGGATGGGTTTACTGAAACTCCTGAATTTTGGATGGCCCACGTTGGTTTTATTCTTCGCGTTTCTGACTGTCCGGCCCACTGCCCGATCTGGTGGTGCTTCTTTTTCTTTTGATCCGAACTCAATTGTGACTAGGCCTTTATTTGTATATGTTGTAAGCCCAATTCCAGTGGCCTCATTGCATATATCCTGGTGTACCAATTCCCAATCCCGCATCTCCAGTCTTCCTTCCCTTCCTAATTCCCGATCACACATCTCTAGTCTTCCTCCCCTTGCCACCGTTCTCCCCTTAGTTTGACCTTCTGCCATTAATGCTCCAACTTTCTCTACCGCGTTCACGTTCAATTCACTGTCTTGGGATTCTGCTTCATTAATTTCCACCATCAATTTCTCTTGGGACTTCAAGCCGCTGTGCTCAAGGACCGAGGGTGCATTTAATTTTGAATCGGCTACCTACTCCAGTTGAAGGTCGCCGGAGGTCTCCTTGGTTTCCGGTGAGTTTCTGGCACCTTGGACTGCTAGCATTCTGTTGGTCTGGTCTTGGTTTTCTGCTTGTTCTACTATCACCGTACCCTGGCTTGGAAACTTGGGATCCTCCTCCATTGCTTGGAGATTCTCATTTTGTGCAGAATTTTGTTCTTGGGCCCTTGATGTTCTACCCTCAGTTTGCATCAGGCGCCCCAATTGCGGCCACTCTGAGGCCAGTGTGCTAGAACTCGTGCCTCCCAGTATCCCATCTATCGCTGTTTACCAACCTCTTCTTCGATTGCTTTGTACCTCCTTAGTCTCCTTTTCAACCAGTATTTCAAAGGTTTCATCCCCTGTGTCAATCTTCATGCTGGTGTGAATGGTGGCATTTGATGTTATTAGTAGCAGTACCCTCCAAAATTGCATTTTCGTCCTATTGGCGGTTCGGTCATCTACCTTCATGATCGTGCCTAAGCTTGCTGCAATGTCTTCAAAAAAATTCCCATCCCAACAATAGAGCAGGGCACCTCGTATTCATACCCACACGGGCTGAACTAGCCTTTCATTCAGTAATTTACATGGGCGCAAGTTGTAGAGGCGCAGTGTTTTCGTGACCACCTCGTCGCTGAGCAAACGGATTTTATCTTTTGTGGTTGCCAGTTCAATCAGGATTTCACCTCCCTCCAGGTGAGCAATCTTGCCCTCGTCGTAAGAATGTTCCTCCAGAATCTTCTCCATGGATTTAATGTCCATTGCTAGGGCTGGAGATCCTACTACACATCTCTCAAGCCAAGCAAGGTTCTCCAGCCTTGGCATGTACTTCAGAACGGTACTTGAGTCGCTTGCAGCAGGTATCCCAATGGGAGAAATCTGTTCTGTGAATCCATTTCGTTGCCCTTTTTCACCTGGCTGCCTTGCTAAAGTTACATAAAGTTTGCAAGTGCTGACTCTAATCCCATTCAGTCTACCGATTAGTTCCTATATGTTGGTTCCCATATCGTAGCGAATGAATCCATACATTCTTCCTCGGACGATCATTCTCGATGGGGAATGTACATCTCTAAGTAAAGTATATTTCCCGAAAAAGTTCCATATCTCTTTTACCGTCCAGGCCAGAGGAAAGTTGACTATGTAGAGTGATGCTATGTTGGCCCGTATCCATTCAATGGCCAGAGGAAGTTTTCTAGTGGTTCTGTTTGGCTCCTACGCTTTGCACCGGTCCGCTACTGTCCAGGGGAGTTCACACATTTGTTGCCTAGTGGTTATAGAGGGAGGGGGATCCGGTGCCGGTGTTGGCACCGGAGAAGTTGAAGACATGAGTTTCTCTACTGAGGATTCAATTCAATTAGGATAACTTTGTCTTAGATTTTCAGAGTCTAACTCTATAATCTGTAACTCGCAGGCGTGGCACTAGAATTCAACCTGCTCATAACTGACCTAAACAACCACATAATTTACTAAATATAATGAAAACCACAATCCAAACCGTAAGAAGAACGCACAATGTCAATATAAATATATTCATATATGAGACTTTTTGGCATTTAGTTCAGCGAGTAAAAGATTTAACGGGTCATTCGCAACAGTAACCTTATGAGAACTCTGTTTTTGAAAATTAACCTTAAAAAATTGTAAATATAACATCAATATTTAAAAATAAATCAAAAATTGAATATGTATAAGTTTACCATAATAAACGTTGATACTAAACTGTCAACTAACGTAATTACACTCATTCCTGCCAACCGTTAAGATTTTTCGATCATCGAAAGACACAAATAAACATTTTTCTTCTATTCTCCCCCATTCTAGGCTCAATTTTTTCGAAAACACGTTCAAAGAGAGCAAGAGAGATAGAGACACCGATAGCATCAACAGACACAGCGTGAATAGGGAAAATCTAATCCGTGTTCCATTTTTTGAAGTTGCATTTGATTCAGAATTCTAACTGATTTATAGACAAGATTATTTAGTTCTCGGTATGGGTCATGAATTTTGGTATGAAAATTTTAATTCCGTGATCCGAATGTTCATTCTCTGGGTTAATTCAATCAATTTATGGTTAAGAATGCAGACCGCGGCCTGCATTCGATCACCCTACACCTTATAGTCGTGATTATCATGCTAGGTTGAGTAACTCGACTCCTTGATTTTGCGTATTTATATTGTATATACGCTGCTCTGTTTTATATTATTTGCAGATGAAGCTGACTTTATTTTATAAGATTGTAAATCTTGATGAAGTAAAGGATCTTCGAAACTTATAGGAACATGCGTCAACAGTTGTTTGAGAGTTGTTCAAATCGAGGAAAACCTATCGTTCGCATCATTATTAGATCTCATTTACACCAGATATAGTCTTAGTAGAGATACAATAGATTTAGTTTTACAGTACAATTCCAAAAGGAAGTTCGACCATGCAAAGTCTACTATTTTCCTACGTGATGACGACGATGTTATGGTATTTTTAAGTCAACGTGAGAACGATGATTCAACGAGACATACCTTGAAAGTTGTTTTGCATGCTGAGGGAGCGGCAGAATACGCGTCTGAAACTTTGAACTAAGATGGCACGCAGGCTAGCTCCATGGTTATGCTAAGACATGAGTCCAGGACATTCGATGTGGTAACGTGTGAGACCAATGCTAACGGACTGGTTGCACGTAAGCTCAATGTCAACGAGATAGAAGTCGTGATGAACATTCAAGCTAAGTCACCTTATGTAGATGCATTTGCAGCAGCAAAAAGATCCAACACGAGATCACACAGTCTTAACTTGCCGGCGTCAGACTACAAAGGGGTGCATCATGAGGAAGCATGTAGCGGCATACATCTCCATATCGTTCCCATCAATGTACTTTTTACTCCCCCAAAGGTTCATGGCAAGAAAAGAGGAAGTTCAATTTCTCTGCAATCTACATCGGAAGGCGAAGTAAGAATGAAGCGTAAGAATCGTTGCCAGAAGTGCGGTGTCCTCGGACACTATGCGAAGATATGCAACAGTGGAAGTGTTGATAAGGAAAGCAAAACTACAACTGGATGACGGGAGTGAGGGCTGTAGTCTACAGTTCGTATCGTACCCTTTCCAATTTTTCATTTGCTGAACATTTAATTGAGACTTGAGAATAAGGATTCAGTTGTATTCATTTCATCCATGTAGTAGTGAATTCAGTTGTATTCATTGCTTAATCTTAATCTATTCATTAGTGTAACCATGTTCTATAATGTAATTCAGTACTTCCAATATGTCGGGTTTAACGTAGCCTACGAGTAAAGCGAGAACCTACGTGGAAGCACGTAATCCGTTGTTGACTATTCTATTCACGTCGGATGGGAAGAGCACGACTATACGTGGTAGACCCAGACACCCATTGGGCAATAAGCATTCTACAATAAACAAGAACAACCCTCCTGACCTCGGACAATTGTGGATATTTCGGAATATTCGTGCTCCAAATATACTGCAATCCATGGTTCAATCCACGTCTGACGGTACGAGCTCGACTATATTTGGTAATCCGGAGTCAGGCCCTAAACTATTAAACAAATAAAGCAATCGATAGGATCGCGACCTATCGTGGTGAAGAGACATTCGTGCTCTAACTATTAAATAAACAAAGGGATCAACAGGACCGCGACCCATCATGGTTATCCTAAAAGCAACCTTCGTGCTCTTGCTATATTGTATTAAGCACAACATACGTGGTAAACCCGGATAACACTGTTGGGCCCTAAACTATTAAACAAATAAAGTGCCAAGCGATCGACAGGACCACGACCTGTCGTTGTTATCCCGAAAGAGTCATTTGTGCTCCAATTATCTTGTAATCCATGGTTCTATCCACGTCTGACGATACGAGCTCGACTATACGTGGTAATCCCGGTTACCTCAATCAGGCACTAAACAAGTAAATAAATAAAGCAATCGACAGGACCGCGACTCATTATGGTGACGAAACATTCGTGCTCCAACTATTAAATAAACAAAGCGATCAATAGGACTGTGACCCATCGTGGTTATCCCGAAAGAGACCTCCATGCTACAACTATACTGTATTAAACATGACATACGTGGTAAACTTGGATAATGCAGTCGGGCCCTAACAAACAAAGTGATTGACAAGACCACGACCAGTCGTTGTTATCCTGGAAGAGTCATTTGTGTTCCAATTATCCTGTAATCCATGGTTCTATCCACGTCTGACGGTACAAAGCTCGACTATAGTGGTAATCCCGGTTACCTCAGTCGGGCCCTAAACTATTAAACAAACAAAGTAATCGACAGGCCTTCAACTATACGTGGTAAACCCAGATAATGCAGTCGGACCATAAAAAAATACTAAACATAATATAAATTTCGTTTAAGTAACGCATAGACTCATAATTGTGGTATATAATTCATCACTTTTACACAGTTTAAATTTTGTTTAACGCCTATATAAACCGTGAGACGAACAATGTATGATTGATTCACATCCAAGACAAGTTGGTATTACGAGGTATGTAATGAAGTTTCTTTGTTTCCAATCTTCTGGAAAATATTGTCTCGAATCTCACAAGTGTATTAACAGTTAGCACCCGATAAAAACTAATGTATTCACAAGCATGTTTATCCATTTATACTCTCTTAGCTTGTCAAGTAGAGTAATTAGAGTTTCTTTCTTTTTATATATATATATTTTTTAGCCATAATTAAATATCCGAATAGCAAAGTTGAAAATAACTCATCAGTCGACAAAATCATGATGCATTCGTGGTTAACCCATATACGATTAATTCGGTGACCATGGCAACGTATCATTTGACGAGACAGGCGCACCACAATACTGATCGGCATCATCTTCCATTCTTCTCATATTCTGAATGAAGCATTCACGACAGGCAGCTATTAGGCCTAGTATGTGTTCTTCTATCATACGGTGGTTGATGTCACCATGTATGGCTCACCCTCTAAGTAATTCGGCCAGAAGGGCAAAGTCAGAGGCAACGTCAAATAATTCGAATGTCCCGGACACACAGTGAAGTTTAGAGGTAGAAGCAGCTAAGTTGGGTGATAAGATCCAAAAGACGGTGGCAATTCGAGCTACATTTGTGGCGTCGAGGTTATCCAGATTGAACTTGTCAGGCCATATCGGGTCATGGTGTCAGTGGTTACAAAGTCAAAGGCGGCAGTCGCAGCGACAAGGT